>WAAG01074475.1:19899-34022 GCA_013390105.1 Tichodroma muraria
CACTGCAGAGGAGAAAAGATGAGTTTTCTACGTAAAATTACTTTTAGCACCATAGCGCTTCTTGACATGAAGGTCAATAAGTGCCTAAATTACTCCAAGTAACTGAGTTTATTATAATTTCTCTCTGTCACATTCCCTTGCTGCAGCTGTGACACTGTGCTGTATAACTTATTTAATTATACAGTGGTGGTTGCTGCTGCGTGTCTGTTGTTGGGGACGTTATGAATATTTAGATTTTTCTTTCTCTCCAGTTCTGTAATTTAAACAAATTCACTGAAGTGTATTTAACCTGAAGTAATCTAGGCTGCATGCTGCTTTGGGTTGTGCTGTTTCAGAAACTTCCTTCTGCAAAGCCACATTCAAGCAAAGTAATTCCTTTGGTGTAAAGATGGGAAGAGAATCAGCCCTCGCACGCCGCGCAGCTCTGGAGTTCCTTTCTGTTTGTTTTCTAAACCAGCCTCAATTACAGTGCTATTGGTGCTTTCAGTGGGTGTATTTTGACAGCCTGGACCTGTGCTGCAAACTTCCCCACTCACACCCCCCCAGTTTTCCTCCCCAAAGGGTGCATTTGGACACCAGCCTCAACATATCAAAGGTCTGTGGGCTGAGCTGTGTTTAGCAACCTGGAGAACAGCTATTGGAGGGCAGAAAGTGCAGGACAGGCCATTTCCATGACCAACCCTTTTCCCTTGAGCATGCTGATAAAGTAGGCATTCACTGTGTGCCTGTCAGCACTGTGCTGGGTAGGAAGACTGTGAGTAACATCTTGGAATATTTAAAGAAAATGTTTAAGGGGAGGGCTAAGGGAACTTTGCTTTTTTTGTTTTACAAAGACGTCAAGACAGAGGGGAGATCCATAAAGATACAAGCGAATCTAAACCAGGACAAATTATCATTATAATTAAGCCTAATGGACCTTCCTGAGGAGGTTTGATAAGATGACTTGCTAATATTCACTTTTTTTTTATTTTATTATTTAGTCACTAAATTATGCATAAAGGACAAAACTGAAATAATCATCCAGACAATCGTGTCACTTGTGCCTGACTAATTTTCATCCGTTGTCTTTTGTAGCTTTAAAATGGGAAATAAGTAGTAGAGACCTATGTTTGATAGAGGCTGATAAATTATGGAAAAATGACAGTTTTTCTTTGCATGTGATCTTTTCAAATATGAAAGATTGCCTACAGTCATACTTGAGTTTTACATAGAATCAGGGTGTGGTACAAGCAAGTCCTGTGGAAGAGCAAAAGAGCAAAGAAAGAAGAAAAAAGTAAAAATATACTGACTTCATGTCATCTGTTAAGTCAAAAACTGTAATAAAGTTTCAAGGACAGAAAGAAGAAAACCTGGTCTAGTGGAAGGCATCTCTGCCCATGGCAGGGATTGGAATAAAGTGGTCTTTAAAATCCCTTTCAACCCAAACCATTCTGGGATTATATGAAAACACCTGAATGCCTTTTTTTAGAGTAGGTGGTAGAGACAAATTGTTTCTCTTAAAAGATTTTCTTTTTTCTCTAAACTGTATTAAAATAAAATTAAAAAAAAAATCTGGTAAAGAGCCATGTTTATCAAAGTAGCAGATGAATTTTCCACTGATGGGTTTGAATTTTATTTTGAAGAGGTTATTGAATATTGCTTTCAGTTACAAGGAGGTACAGTACACTGTTATACAAATGTGTTTGCTCTACATGTAGAAAACAACAAATGACACATGAATTATTGTAAAATAGTGGCACAGGACTCTATTCTGAAAACAAAAAAAAGAAAAATACAATAATGCCAGCCAGAGTTAAGGGGGGTGGGAAAAGCCAACCCCAGGCAATTCTGGGATTCCTCTCTATGAAGTTTATTTCCCCACTCAAAAGACAAAAGTACTTTCTTATGCTGGTCTCAGAATTGGATCTCTGGGATTTCATTCCCCAACAGGATTTTGATTGATTTTATTTTAGTAGTTTTATCTCATTTCATAATGTGTGTATTAAATCAGATACCCTTGGGCACTTAATCTTTTTTAACTTCTAGATCTTTGTATTTAATATTATATTTGCTGTCAAAATCTAATCTCAATAAGAATCACAATAAATGTAAGTCATTGATCAGATGCAGCAATGACAGGGAACCAAAAGCCTGATCCAGGAATTGCTGTCTGCAATAGAGGCACCTACTTCAGTGAGGTTTGGGACAGGCCTCAAATGGAAGCAAAACCCATCTGTGCTTGCCAGGTCGGTCAGTGGATGACCTGGGATATGATGGCCATTAATCCACTGTAATAACTGTGTGTCCCTGCTAAAAAATGATAACTGGTGAGATAAACAACAGGAAGCTGTGTTGTGTTCACGTGGCGTAGAGCAGGGAATCCACAGGCTGGATGAGAAGAATGTGGTTATAATACCAAATAGTCCTTCAAGCACTCTTATCATCCACCTCCTATTCACAAATTTCAGGGCAATTACCTCAGTGGTCCCAGCAAATGAATGCTGGAGGCTCTCAAACCCCCTTTAGGTTGTTTTCAGAAGAGGACAGAGGTGATGTCCCTTCCTAGGGACCATGGGGCTTTGAACATCACTGAACAACTATTCTTAACTCAAGATTCATCTGTTTAGAGAACTGAAAAGGCTTCTTAACTCTGGGAGGTATGTCACCAGAGACTTAAAAAAAAAAAAATAATAATAAAAAAAAAAATCCAGGCATTAAGTGGGAAGGAGATTTTAAAGAAAATACTTCACTGGCAATTCTTTTACCTAGAAGGAGACAGCCAGGGAGACATGGTTTTCAAGCTGTCATCTAAGGATTTTTTTTTACATAATTTGCATTAAGCATTCATTATTAAAAATAGAGGGCTCTATCTTTGTTATGTATGTGCTGGACATGCTTTGATAATGGGATCAGGACATCCACGCTGGGGTTGTAAATCAAATAAACAAGTCTTGGAAGCAAAGCCTAGTTCTGCTTTCCAAGTGCTGATCCAAGTATTGTTTGGAAATAACCTCTCATTTACTGGTTAATCCTGTGATTTGAAGAAGTGAAATTGAAGTTACTTTATAGTATCTGTAGATTATAACGAGTGATGGGCATGGTGTCGGTGACCATAACTTGCTTTTCTTGTTGGTTCACAACATCTGGAGGAGATAATGATCCCTAAGCCACCCTCCTTGCTGTCTGCCAAATCAGGTGCATAAGGTGGTCGATGTGACATCTGTGGCTGTTATCCCAGCAGGAAACAGAGGCCTTGGATCTGCTGCTCAGCTGTGGAGGAACTAAGGAGCAGTTCCCTGGGGCACAGGGAGCCTGGTCACACTTTCTTCAGGGCTTGCAGTGGGGTGGTAGCTCTTTGGGACTTGGGGTGTGCTGACCCCAGTCAGTTTGGCCACTCAAGCACTACACCCAACTCCCAGTCTGCCTCCTAGAAGCCTTGAAAAGGACTCTGAAAACCAAGATGCTGAAATATCTTTTTTTTTTTTTTTTTTCCCAAACAGTTTTGCCATTTTGTTTTCCTTTTTACCACCTAAAGGATGATTCGGGTGAATTAGTGGGAATGATAAATTTGGCGACAATGAGTAGGTGTGAACAACCTGTGTGGAGACAGCATAAAAATAGGATGTCTCCAATAACTCCCAGGGGAGGGTGAACATTAGCTAAATGAAAACTGTTGTTTTAAAGAACTGCTGGTATTTTTTATTTATTTATTTTTAAACTCTTCATGCTGGTGGGAAGGGAAAAAATGTTACTGTGCAAGATATCAGGTCTGGAGGGGAAAAATATTATGTTCTCATCATAAACCAAATGATAGCAGATTAAAGCATGTAAGTAGCATCATGCTGGCCATTTGGCCAGAGTATAAACAGGTTTGGGTTAATTGGCACTAAGGAGGCTGTTCTGTTTGGGGGTTTATATTTAAATACCAACCGTTGTCCTTCCCATATGTGTTGACAAAGCTCTTCTCAATAGTCATCTGTTGTTCTATCCACAGCTTGTTTCTGGTAGCTATATGTAGGATATTTTGGCTTTAAGAAATGAGAGCTTATGGAAGATATGTACTTCAAAAGTTTTCTTTCTCAAACAGAGAGAAAAAGCGATATTCTCTAGTGGCTCTGTATTCCTTGTTATGTGCTAATCTATCCTGTTTCAGCCTATCCCCTCGAGTGTTCCTTTGCACCAAGACCCTTGGGGATGTTAAAAAGGAGGAGAACGTTTTGTGGTGTAACTGCCCATTTCCCTAACCTGAGGCAGTCACCAAGCACTTCACTGAGCCTTTTGGCTGCCTGCTGCCACAAAACACAGCAGGAAAGGCTTGCCCTAAAGTGCAGAGTATGTGCTGCAAACCTTCTTTGCCAACTGTAAAGCCAAGTGCACAAGTGCTGTCTGGAACACAGCGGTGTCTCTGAGCTTTACAGTTACAGGACTGTTTTCATATCAAGATCAATGAGCTTGTAAATTTTGCCGTTAGTTTTGGGTGTTCTCTTAGAATTCATGGTCTATCATATTTCTGATTTCACTTTGGCTTCTCTCCTTTCCCAGGAGAAACGGATCTAAACCAGCAGGATATTTGGTGTAGCTGAAAGAAAATATTAATTCAAGGCCCTGGTCTTGAAAGCTATGTTTGTTGGCACCTGCATCCTGCCTGCTCCGCCCTTGTACCCTCTCTAATTTTTGAGGCAAAAAAAATGCTGAAATGGGCTGAACATTGCACAGCCTGGAAACAACTTCAGCGTATCTGTGCACCTGCTATTCTTAGGAGCTCAGACTGCAGAAACAATAATGCTGCCTCTGGCTTTGACGTCTCCAGACTGTGAGTGACACTCCAGCCTTTGGAGCTGCTGTCAGTCTGGTGGGAGAACTTAGAAGAGGCTGATAAAGCCTAAAAAGAGAAAAACTTTGTATCTATAGAAGGGAAAGAAAAAAAGCCTTTGGGGGTTACAGCAATATGTTGCCTTGGAAATATTTGATCAGGTTTACCATTCTATTCAGACACTTCACTTTTTAAAAGCTTTAAATCAAGTGAGTTTGGGTCTTGAATGATGCAGCTTTAGTGGCTGCTTATCAGCCACTTGTGACTATGCAAACTGCAGAAACTAAACTGGCATTTCTGATTTTCAGGTGAAATTGAATGACCTGAAAATGGATCCATCTTCTCCTGTGCTCCCAGAAAGCATTTTGGAACAAACTGCCTTGCAGCTCGGATGCAGTCCCACGGACAAAACACTTGCTTTGCACTTAGATGAAAAAGATGAGTTAAAGCATCTTCGTGAATGTTTCTGTATCCCCAAAGTCAAGGATCTGCCTCCAAGTGAGAGTTATAATTGCTGTGAGGGAGAGGGAGGGGGAAAGGGCTGGGCTTCACATCTTCTGCATGCGTTTATCACAAGTCTTTGGAAATCATCGTCACTTATGAGATAATTGAGCAATTGTAGTCATATCTGAGCACAGAATGTCCCTGCTGTTGCTAAATCAATCCACCAGCTTATTCTAGCACCAAAAGCTCTATGTTCTCATCGCCATCCTGAATCAAATGTGAGGATACAGTACTTATGTGGTGCTTATGCTGTCAGTCAGCAGCTTTGAACAATGTAGTGACTGATTGAAAATTATAGGCAGGAGCTTTTCTGTCTAATGGCTCGAAACAGCAGCGTTGCTTGGGCAGCTCAGAGCAGTTGCTTCCTTGGTGTGATTCAGTTTGGTATTATCTGTCTGGTTACAATTATTTTAGTTAATGAAAGAGGCAGTATGTATATTATGTGAACATTTATGTCTTATTGCTGGTGGTGAAGGTATTTTCTCACTGAGGCCAAATGGAAGACTGTGCCTCAGAACAAATAATTGATCTGAGCAAATAATTCATAATGAAGCCTTTTATTTGAGGACATTTTCCACTTTCCTTGTGGATTGCCTAAAAATAGATACCACCTGACTTCAGTGAAGCTGCGTAAAATTGTTCTGGACATTTTTCTCCTTCTTTCCTGTTCCACAGGCTGTTTTGAGGAACCTGTGGCATATCTGGGCATGGGGAGGGCTTGGTGTAGAGGCAGGAGGGGTGGAGGGGGGGGGTGGCAGGCTGAGGGGGAAGTGCTTTGGTTTAGCACTCCCAGACCACCAAAACTAAAGCCCAACTCCAGCTTTTTTTTGGTACCTGCAATAGCCACCATGTTCAGTCAAATTCATGCAGGGAAACTTGGTGGGAGCAGCCACCTATGGAGGCAGCAAGGTGCCTCCTTCTTCCTGCTTCCCAAACAGGTCTCTTCTCCGGCTTCCCAAGTCCTGTCTGGGCTTATTTTCATCTCAGTTAGGTGCAGAGCAAAAGCTGTACTGGCTCTGCAGGCCCTGGTCACTGCGTGCTGGACACTGGAGAAATGGCATATTATTTCCTTAGATGGTGAACACATACAGGCATAGTGACTCCTCCTTTCCTGCCTCGGCAAAATGTACCCATTGAAAACAAAAGGAAAAATTATGATAGAACTTTGCAATATTTTTGTTTGGTTTTTTTTTGTTTTCAATAAATGCAGACAGAGTTTTCTGCAGATTTTCTTTTCTGAAAGGAGCAGTACTGATGGTAAATGAGAAATTACGGGTGCATTCACCAAAGTGCCTTCAGTATGGAACTACAATAGAAAATGGTGTCAATAGTCTGAATTCCTGGACATCTTTTGAAACTGTTCATCTTCAGTATCTTCCTGCTGAGCAATGATGAGTTTTCAGAATGCAGTCTGCTCCTTCCCTTGGGACACAGGGATGATAAATCTCAGTTCTCTATGTTCTGGTGGTTTATCTTTCCCTACATTCAAATCCTTGAGTTGTGCTGTTTCTATTATTCAAAACTGGACTGGACACTTTACAAATATTTAAATAATATGTTTCCTCCATGCCTCTATAATTGTCTTTTCCATTTTTTTTTACCCGGGTCACTTAAGAGAGTTCCCTAAACCCCCTCTGTTTGTTTGGATATTTGACTCTTCTGTACTCAAAGCTCCTTCAGCTGCCACCATGGTGCTGCAAGATGTGCCACAGAGCTGGAAAGATGCTGGAACCCAGTTCCCATGGCAGTGGTGCTGCTGGCATCCAGCCCAAGCAGGAGCAGCTGGATCTATGACTGCAGAATGTCAAATATCTCTCCAGGATATCAAAGGTCACTTTTCAGTGTAGTGTTGTAGCAGCTTCAGAATAAAGAATCTTCTGAGAAGTAGGCAGAGGTTTTGAGACCCATGTGACAGTTTGGGTTTCTTCCCTTCCAACGTCCATTATTGTTTGGTTCTCAATTACCACAATAACAAGACCCAAAGACTGCTGTTCCCCCCCCTGCAGTTACAAAGATATTTAGTCCCTAGACTGTGGGTAGACATATTTTAGTGAAGATAAACAATATACAAAACAGTACCAGCTGAAAAGCACAGAGAACCAATCATTCTGGTGTTCCTAAATTGAAGGGGTTTTCTCTCCTTTTTTTCCCTGTCCTTTTCTGTGCTTCAGCTGTCATCAGGAGCAGCTTCCCTGCTGAAGAACAGCAGGGGTGTAAATATATATATATATTTACATTGTGTGACTATACCATGGAGACAGATCTGCCATGACATTTATCTGAGCCCAGGAGCGGATGCCAGATAACGCATTCCTGAAGATAAATGTCATTACAGATATTAGCCATCAAATATTCTTTATATATTTACATAAAACATTACAATGAGGCTTTAAAATGAAATCTTACAAGAAGCAGATGAGAACATCCATAGGAGACAACAGTAAGATGACGTACAGGAAAATATTTAGGAAGTCATTATAATAGTTTAATTTAGTTATCAAGTTATAAACTGTCAGGGTTGCTTGTTTGCTGTATCAATCCAGAGGAAACAAGCAGCAGCCTAACTCCCTGCAAATCTCTGAGGGTTTATGTGCGAGCATGAGGGACGAGGCTCAGGTGAGCAAAGGAGGAAAAGATTACAGCAAAGGATTTAGGGGAAAAAATGTTTGGACCCCGTTGCTCTTCTCGGAGCTGACGATAAAGTCTCTTTAGCTCTCTCTTGGTGCACCACAGGGAGGAGGCAGGAATGCCTGGATTGCAGCTGGGCACCAAATCACCCATCTGATTGAGGCTATGACTGTGCTTTGTCATCTTGTAAAGGAGTAGGGTGTCACTTGGGTTCCTTGGGAATAAAAAGATGCCCCGGAATGAAAGTGCTGAGCTGTATTTCTCAGAAGAAATGGCTAAAAGCAGTGGTTAATCACAAAAATCTGCCTTTTTGGAGGGCTGGTGAGGAGGGTACAGGCAGGTGTGAAAGAGCAGATCTTTTATCCTTCAGCTAAGGACACAGCTCAGATACATATAAGCAGACTTAGTCCTTCCTTCCTGGTTAATAAACCCATTATATTTTTCCCTTTAGTTTGGATTGAATACTTCTGACAATAAACTTGCTTTTCCTTTTAAGTTTAAAAGGCATAGAAGTGCATCTTTAATGTAGATGAATGGGTATAATTAGTATGCAAAATAATGTATGTGATTAGATTTGTCCAGTTTACAGGAATCTGAGTAGGTGTGTGAATATATTATATATTTAATTAACCTTAATGTAAATTTATTTTTTGATCTTGGCTACTCTAAGAACACATTTCAATATTTTTTTCTTTTTTTCTTGTCTTTATCTCCTCAATTGTATTTATTTATTGTTAGAATATTTCAATATGTATTTCAAATCAACTACAGCTCCTTCAGAAATTAAAATGACCAATACTGTGAGAAATAAATGTAATTTGGGGAAAGACAACTGCTAGGTTTAAGAAAAAAAAAATAGTATTACTCTTAAGAATATCACAGTGAATGTGGAGTTGTTGGGGCATCAGGAGGTGCTGATCAGGAGAAATTACAATGATGCTGAAAAAAACAAGCAGCAACAGTCCAAAATGTATCTTTTAGTGATGTGAGAGAGGGGGAAGTAAAGAGCTTTTTGTCAAAAGAAAAAATGTTCATTCAGGTTTCAAGCTGATAACATATCAAGAAAAGAATATCCAAAGGAACAGGTATAAACATGCTAAAATGCACTCTATCAAAAAGGCAATGCCCTATCTCTCCGACAGTGGACAAGAGGTGTTTTTTGTTTAGAAAGGACTGTGGTGTAACAAAAGCTGGCTTGCTTATAATTCCTCACCTGTTTTACAGCTTGGTGAGTATTAGTGAGATGGAGCTCAAATTCTTGAGCAAGGATCCTTCTCTCTAAGCCCAGTGGGACAGTGTTATTGTGTTTCTTGGTAGGAAAAGAACTGTTAATAGAATCAATTTGGGGGCATGGATGATATTTATGCCTCTCTGTTTTCATTCATATTACAATGGAGATGAAAAACAGACATAGTATCTGCAAAACAGATTAGGCTGAGATTGCTCTCTGACTTATGCTTTTTAAAAGCCTCTAAAACTTTAATTAAGAAATTACCCAAGTTGTCTATACTCCTGAAAAATGTGTTTCTGGGGAAGTTCAATGAAATTGGTAACTGTTAGTGCAAAAGGTAGTAAGAAACGTTTTCCAGGCTATTTTTCTACAGTTCAGCCCTATAAAATTTTCACAAACTGAATTGCAATCTTGTGGTTCATATTTAGCGTTCATCTTAGCACGCTCATTCATTTGATCTTTATTCTGAGGGATATAAATTATATTTATGAAAATTATATGCAATATTAGCTTTTAGGAGTATTGTAAGTATAGGTATAGAGGAATGCAAATTACCAGTTCCAGAAGGTCACAATCACTTGTCCCTCCGAGGATCTCTAACATGAGAAATAACAGAAGAAGGCTGTTTGGATTGATAGATGATGACACAGGGTAATTAGATTGTTCAGAACCTCACTAGAGCTATTATTTATAAATTTCTACCGCCTTGCTTTTCTCCTAATCATTGAAAGGATTTGTCAACATAGATTTCCTCCTTCTCCTCAGACGATGACATGAAGTGCAGCCCACAGTATTTGCTGACAAGAACTTTTGAGACTGCCTTAAAATACTCTCCTCAAAAATTACATTTTTCTAAATAAAGATTTAATAGTGCAGGGACAACTTACATGAAAGACACAGATTTACCTAGTCCAAAATTTTATTAAATGCATGATTCTGGTATCCTCATGACTCAGAGTAGGCATACACTGGTGGTGGAAGAAAAGTGGATAGCCTGATTGGGAAAATGCTCCCTGTTTACTCACTGTTGGTTACAGACCTGATAAAATCAATGCTAGTGGCTGCTTCTCACACAGCCCCTGAGAGCTGGGGATTTAGTGGTGTCTGAACTCGCACCAGCTCCAAAAATTGTAGGAGGAAAAGGTGAATAATTGCTTGCAAACTGCCTGCTGTCCTCCTTAGATCCTCTGCAGGGTTACCTGAGTGATGTTCTGGGAGAGAGGTCAGGATGTGACACCTCTGTTCACAGGTGGGACATCACAGTCCCAGGGGATGGGGGATGGACAGATGGACTCTGGGGATGGCATCCGCTGGCCCTCCTGTGCTCGGTCCCAGCTGTGCAATCCCTCCTGTGCTCGGTCCCACCCGTGCTGTCTCTCCTGTGCTCGGTCCCAAGTGATTTTGTTTCTCTGGTTCCCCTCGACAGCTGACCTGACCCTGGTGAACGGAGAGGAGAGCTGTGTGTACTTTGCTGGGAATTCTCTTGGGCTCCAGCCAAGAAAAGTCAAAACTTACTTGGATGAAGAGCTGGACAAGTGGGCTCGAACGTGAGTACCCTGCAGGGTGTGCCAGATGCTCACCTGTGCTTCAGAGGAGCACTTTATTTTGGGATCTTCCTTGGAACTGCTTGAACAGCAGAATAGTGCATTAAAAGTCCTGCAGTCTAGGAGTAAAGCATGTTCAGTGTTTCCCTAGTGCCATTTATATCTCTTTTAAAGGCAGGAGCAGTAAAACAGGCAAACAGACCCTTTCATCTGTGACAGCCCGTGCTGTGTGTGGTGGCTCTGCCTGGCCCACCTGGAGGACCTGTGCAGTTTAACCCTCCCCACCCAGCAGTGTTTATAAAGTGTTACTACAAGGCACACAAACCTCTTTGGTTGCTGCTGCTTGCTGCTGAATGTGGTGGGGTTCCAGGCCCTATGATTTTCTAATTAATGTTTTCAACTGTGTGTGATTCACCCTGTAGGCCTTGCAAGAAGCCATTCCCCTCGAAACAGCTCTGAATGCAGGTGATGCTGCTGCCCATGCTGGCAGGTTTTTGGCTCCTTTTAAACCAGGTCTCTCCCTGACAAGTTCATTTTATTCAGAAAGAAACATTCCTGTCATCTCAGTATCATCTCAGCAATGAGCTGAGTGTGAATTGCAACAAGCTTTGCTGAATCAACCTGATGTAAAAGAGACAGGATAAGAGAAGGACACATTGCAGGAAAGAGACGCTGTCATCATAAGAAATGGGGAAGGAACTTTTTAATGTACATAGGTTAAAGAAAAATCTTCTTTTGCTCTTTATTTAGGTTTTTTTAATATTATGTTCTGTTTCCATTAAGAATCTCTTCTTTGAGATCTCCAGCACCTGCCTGAACAGCTGGAGCAGGCATGAGTAAGGAAAGTGATGAGTAAAAAACAGAACTGAAGGTGGGAAAGGAAAATAACATCCAGATGAGTGAGTGAGCTGGGCAAGAGATGAACTCTTTTATAGGGTGTGGGATATGAGTGGAACAGATGTGATTTCATGGTGAGAGAGCAGAGGAAATATGGAGAGGCAGAAGAGGAAAAATGAATTCTGCTAAGTGGGCAGCCTTGTTTCAGCAGGAACGGTCGAGATGGAGGCTTCTCAATGCAAATGTGAAAAATCTGTAACTGCTCTTCCCCTTGTAAATGTATGAATGCTGAGAGCCCATCAATATGGTTTATTGATTCCTGTTTTCCCCCGTATTCTTATAGGTGAGAAGGCTGAGAATGAGTGGAATGAGTGGAACTTTGGGAAGAGCTCATTCTTTCTGGTTATTCAGTCAGCACAGCAATGCAGTTTCTCCAGTCATTTGAAAAAATTGCAACCCCGTCCATTTCTGTGCTGTTATCCCACTTTGTCAGGGAAACAGCTGAGCTCCTTCAAAAGGCAGAAGTCAGATAACATTCTTAGAGCAACGCACTGGGACTGCAAACGTATTTCAGCTCCTCCACTGTATCTTTTCACTGCCTCACTTCTATTCTTGTGTTTGTCTTTGCTGCAGTGAAGGATGAGCTTTTCCTCAGTGACTGTAAAAACCTGGAAGAAAAAGGTAGGCAGTGTGTTCCTTCAGATCAAAAGTGCCTTCAGGAACTGTATCTAGGGGGGAACTATGGCTGAACATTGATTTCAAGCCACTGCAAGAGAGGGAACAAAACTAGAAAGGCTGTTTGCCAAAAACACAGCTTGGCCTCAAAAGCCTTACCAAGGATAGATCAGAAAGTTTAAAATCAAATTAAAACGAAAACAAATCCAAAGAACCAACTAAGAAAAACCCCTCAAATTAAGATCAACAAAGAAACAGAATAAAATCCTGAACCTAAAGCAACTGAGACAGCCATGGTACGATCAAGCTAATTTTGAGCAGAACAGTGCATGCTTAGAGAAGGTGGTGAATGGAATGCAAAGGAATAGGTGGCTGAAGTATGAGTACTTTTATTCCAGTCACCAAGGACAGCTTAGCAAAACCCAGTCTGAGGTGGTAGCTGTTCCCAGCTGAAGGCTGTTCAGTGTTGCCAGTTGTGTTGGCAGTGTGGGATGCAGTGGCTGTGGCTTAGATAAATAAGTAGCAAGAATCTAAGAAATGACATGCAAATTAGGTACATCCATCAAGTCAGCAATGGTATAGATCCTGGCTTTCTCATAAATTGGTTTATTGCATTTTCTGTTTGTTGTGCCTTGGGACCCGTCTCAAAGAGCAGTGAGTCTATTTAAATGGCTTTCACTGCCTGCAGTGAGTGGCAAGAGTGAAAAGGAAGATTACCCAGTGTTGGTCAAGGGCAGGGAAGCTGGAGCTTTATCTCCAAGTAGTGATGGCAATTCATTAGGCAAACAGCTGGGAGAGAAAAGTATGTAAGTAAGAGTCTCTTTCTTGTTGTGTTTCCTCTTAGTGCTTAGCTCCTTTCCCCCACCTCCACTTTTACTGGTGGGTTACAGCTCTCATCCTACATCTGCCTCCCACGTACCTTCTCTGGTTTGGCATTCTTCCTCTCCATATCCCTCATTCCTCTGTTTCTTATGCTAATGTAGCAAGATCACAAATCCAAGCCACTGGCATTCTTAGTATGGATTTAAAAGCAGCCTCTGAGGCTTCATCTTTCAGTTATGATTTCAGCTAAATCCAAGATTTATTGAAATAGGGGTGAAAAGGGATGAAGAGTTGTTCCCTCATGTTTAGCCTAGAGTAGCCAATAACCCAATGTTTTAAAAATCCAAACTTCAAGGGACTTTTTTGGTTGGAGGAAGGCCAAGAGATGCTTTGCAGAGCCTTGTTTTCCCCTTTGCCCTGCCAGAACCAGTTAAGTAATTAAAATATTTTATAGAATCATTACTGTGTGTGAGCATACTCACTGCAGCAGGCAATGTCTCTCATCTGAATAACTCATTAAAGTGGAACAATTAAAACAGAAGGGAGCCTGCTGTAGCCAGTTGTGCTCATGTGAAGGGCTGGCAGGGCGACTGGGGAGTGGGGAACCAACTGCATGCATGCAAGCCTTGAGGACTGCAGTTGTTGAGCAAAATTAAGACTGAAAGGAAAAATTATTGTTCTCTGTGTATGTATCAGTGTAGGGGAGGGAAGGAGCCACTTATGTGAAAAGTATGTTGGCATAATAAAAATAAACAAGGATTAATAAATTCTTAAATTAATAAATTGAGGCCAGAAATAAAACATATATATATACTTCGAAGCATTGAAGCAGTCTGGAAAGAGGCTGACATGGACATAGTAGATTAACAACCTCCTAGTTTGAGGAAGGCTTTATAACGTAAAGCCTGCAGCAGCAAATACTATTTTCAGGAAGTCAGAATGTATCTTCGGTTCTGTGAGCTGAGCTAATCCTGCAAGTTATGAGAACCCTGCAAACAGGAATGCAGCTTGGCCAAGCCCTGTGTGACAGCCCCACCTCTCCTGCCATTCTCAGGACTCCTCTCAGCACTCTGCCTTTCAACAGGTTGTG
>WAAG01074475.1:34362-56990 GCA_013390105.1 Tichodroma muraria
AAAAAAAAAAAGGTCCAAGAATATGCTTTTAACTACCATTTTAGAGGCAATAATTTTTGTCTCTTGGCATTTATATTGGCCATCAAGAGGGAGGCAAGCTGTAAGCTGTGCAATAATAATAATAAGAATAATAATAAATGCTGCCTCTCCTTTCTTTCAATATGGTTAAATGTCCATGTTTTCCTCTCAAAATAAAACCTTCTCATGACCAAAATCTCACAAGTGTTTTCATGATAACTTGGAAATTTATTCTGAAATTTTGATAGTCCTGTGTGCTGATAGAGAGAACTTTCATTAGTAAATTCCCATTAGGATGACACTAATGGCTATAAAATCAGGGAAAGCTAATGAAAGAGAATCCCAGAGGTAGTTAGGACTTATTTTTCCCATCTTATTATGTTTGCTATCCTCTTTCAGAAATACAGATTCCTTCAGGCTGGGAGCCACTGAAAATCTTTGGGGGGTTTATTTTAACTGTCTGTATTATCCTAAAGTCCCTTGATCGCTATATTACAGTTAAGAATAAGACAGGAAATTACCAATAAATGTCTTGCTGTTTGTGAAACATATACCCCTGTCTTCAGGGAATGCAGCTGCATTGTGGGCTCATAGAAGGGAGGAAATTTTAGCACTAATCCTGCCCCTCACAGCATTTTCTCCCTTCCTCACCCACTGCCTTTATTCCTCATCTACAAAATGCTCTTGTAAATGAGGGCTATTTCACACTGCCTGCTCTCTGCTGTCAGGGACTCATCAGAGAGCAATTCTAAAATGGAGGAAAGCAGCCAGCTGCTGTACCAGGAACTTATCCACACTGAGGAGCAGGGTCCTCCTTGTCTGTGTGGGAATGGACTTGTTGAGCGTGGGGATGTTATTTTATCTCTAAGAGATGTTCAGTTGTACCTGGGCACTCCTTCAGCTGTTGACCTAATCTAGCCCAGAATTATGTGGTGTTTTGAGAGGATGAGAGGCTTGAAATGGTTAATACAACTGTGCTTTTTAAAAGCAGCTGTTTCCCTATTCTTTAGCATTGTAGTTCTTTTTATAAATATTCATAGGAGCTGTGAATTAGACCCAAGTCAATCCAAAAGGGTCTGACTGTAAAACGCCCAGGTAATTTTTGTGGGAGACAGAATGAAACTCTGCCTGAGAAGGTGGATAGGGTATGAGGTGGATAGGGAAAACTAATCTTTTAAATAGCCTTGAGGATGAGGTAGTGTCTCATGCACCCTCTTTTCTCATGTCTTAATCTGGCAACTGTCCTGTGATTTTGAGTGAACGTTGTGGGTTAGTTCTTCTTTAAAAGGTTTACTACCTTTTTTTCCCCTTTTTTCTCACACCAAAGCTTTTAGGACTTCTTCTGCTCTCTACCCAGCTTCCTACTGGCTTTGTCCTTATTTTGAAACAGCTTTGTACTCAGCCTCATGCAGCCTGGTGTTTCCAACTCCACAAGTACCCCGTAGTGCTCAGCAAATATGAAAATCATCCAGTGTGAGATGGGAGCCCAGAGCGATGTTTCCCTGGATTAGCACCATTATTACTTTTCTCAATCTGCCTCCATTTGCATTTAAATCTGTACTCTACACCCTGCATGTTTAACAAACTAGGCAACTTTTTATTTATATATGCACGTCAGATATATAAGAAAACTCAGAAGTTTTCTTCTCTGACATTATTGAAGGAAAATTTAGTTCAGAGCCTTTAATCCAGAACTGAATTTCTACATCTGTCACTTCAGAGTAGCAGCACGCCTGTGCTTAGGGTGACCATATGATCCCCTGCAGACAGGAGCAGTTTGCAATATAAAGTTTTAAAATAGCCTTTGTCAACCCAAAAAGCTTTATGCACACTGAGATCTAGAACAATTTTTCAGGGAGAAGAGAAGCAATAAAAATTAGCAAGCAGTTCTGTTGATGCAGGGAAGCACCTGCCCCTGCATGAAGTACTCTCTGGTTTATGCAGGAGGATGGAAATTGTTTCTGACAAGAAATATTCCTGTCTGGGAGCAAGGTAGTATTTCAGCCTATCATCCTCTGCACCATATAATGCCCAGCCAGAAATGCAGGTTGGGGAAGTCTGTGGGGTGATCTCTGCTGTCTGTGCAGTGATGTGAGCCTGGGTTAGCAAGTGCTGTCCACACTGGGATGCCCTGTCCCAGTTTTCCTGTCCACAGAGTCTTCTAGAACCCATGCAGCCACTTCCAGGGGACTTGTGGAAAAAGCCTTTAATTTTGAGGAATTTCTAGAGGAATTTTGAGGGCCAAAATAAATAATTTTCAAGCAACTGAAATCCTGTCAGAAACCAATAAATTGTCTTTGCTCTGAGGTTTAACAATATGAGAAAAGTGTTGTGGTCAGTTTAGGCAAGTCTCATCCGCCTCTTCCATCCTCCAAATGTGGAGTCTCCAAATCAGATATGATTCTTGGGACTGATCCAAACAGAATACTACATATTTTCATCATTTTCCCATTCATTTTCAGAGGTGTCCATGGCCATTTCAATGGCCAGCGCCCATGGGCTTTGGCAGACGAGTGCATCCTGGACCTGATGGCTGAGCTGGTTGGTAGGTGTGACATTCAGGGGAAAAACTTTCTCCAGAAATAAAAACAAATTTGGATTCTTTTAAGACTCAAAAACCTGAAACTCTGTTGGCAAAATTTAGTTCTTTTTTATTCTGATGTCTGAAAGTAGATTTTCTTGTGCATGGACTGACATTTTATTTTAAGGCTGCGAGTGGTTTGGGGGATGAATGTGTGTGATAATGTATGACCATATGCATATCATGAAACTAATTGCAGCAGAGGGTTTCTTGGAGCATCATAAACCACTTGGACTTATACATGAAGCCTTTTTAAAGGGCACTTGGTATTACGGAATCCCAGTCACTCTTCCAGAAGTAAAACAATGAACTTTCCCCTTTGATAAATTATTTCTATCTAGACATTTTCTGCTTTTCCTCTTTTCCCTGCCACTAAATCCAGACTCATATTTGAGAGCTGCTTATGCCAATGGAGCAGATAATTGGGGCAGGACCTGCTATTGATGAGTTCCCATTACCCTGCTGTCCCCCTTGAGGTGCCTGCAGTGCTGCAGGACTTTGGCAGGAAGTGCTTCTGTTTATTCCAGAGATTGAGGAGCCCTGGAGACTCCTGGTGAATTTGCCATGAAAGCAGTCAGCTGAGTGGGAATGCAAATTTCCTCTATCACTTCTTACTCTGTGTAGCTGCTGAAATAATCTTTCACTGGGATTTCCTTCGGAGTTGTCTCTGAAGGGGGAAGAGAAATTATCTTGGCAGGGTCTTTTTCTCCCCAGCCCTTCCAGGTGTTGTCAAGGCTAGGTTAGAAGATTTTGGGGAGATCTGGCCCATATTTCAACATAGGTGTTGAAGGCAACTCTCAATAGTGACTGTCAGAACTGAATTATCAGGCATTCATTTGTGCCATCACTAAGGAAAAATATTACCCTTATGTTGACCTACTGTATTCTAGATATTGTATCGTAATTTCTCCTCCAACTGCAGACAAGTGTTTGAGAAAATTATGGTTTTTCTCCTTCAAGAAAAGCAAATGGAGTTGGAACAATTGGGAGCAGAGATATTAAAGAATGTTTCATGGCAAGTTTATTTATAAACTTATAAATAAAATCCCTTTCTAAATTCTTTATGAAGTTTCCAGATAGCTAAAATAGTGGGTGTTATTATTGGAGCAGAACAAATGCAATAAATTATTGTTGTAGTTGGTCTACCCATGGTGTAAACACTGAGATAACATAAATATGAGTGTGGCTACTCTGAGTAGCATTGGGCTGTGTAGAAAAATCCCATCTGCAGAATGAAATAAAAATCCCAAAATGCAGATTGGGGGTTCTGATTTTGTAAATTGCTATTGTCATACCTGGTGTTGCTTAGGAGGTTAAGAAGTTACTTCTCTCACTTTCATTACAATCAAGGGCAAGCTCAGCACCCTCATCCATTAAGCATCATAGGACATAAAAATATGGAAATATAAAGGGGTGGAGGGTGTTGAAGTGCTGAACATAGCTGATTTAGGGGTTTCTCCAGTATGACCCACCTCCCTTGGCCACTGGATATTCTTGTTCTGGTAGGGTACAGCTAGGAAGCTGTGGACAGGTGGGGAAAGGTGCCTTGGAAATTTCGATTGGAAACCTCGAATTTAACTAAGCAGGCAGAGAATTTCTCTTATGACATATTCCCAGGCACCCAAATTAGTAATCAAAGTAAGACCACTGACGTAACCAGGAGAGAGAGAGAGCTGAGATTCCCCAAAAGACAGCTGGGAGCTCCTGAGTTGCCATCTTTCTCTGCATCACCTTCTGTGTCTGTTTGCCCCTGCTTTGTTTGCAGAATGTGGCCCCCATGGCAGGCTGAGCCCTGACCTCCTGCCACTGCCAGGGTCCCTCTGGCCTCAGCTGTAGGTTAAGAGTCACTGCAGAAAGCAGAGAATGAGGCTGGGCCCCTTTTACCCTTAACCATCTGTCTTGTAGAGGCTGCCAACTAAGCTTCTCTTTTAATATTAATTTAACTACGAGATGCATTGTAGGTGTAAGGAGATGTGAGAGCTTAGCTTAAATTTCATCTAATTGCTCATCCATCTCTTTTCTTTTTATTTACCAAGCTCCATGTGACCCCGGTGCTTTTACATCACCATGGCTTAACCACAATGAATTTATTATAATTTTCCTCATGGTAAACAAATATTCTAAAATTTTCAATAGAAATTATGACTGAAGTCACCCTAATACTAACCTAAATTTTTGTTTTTAAAATTATTTCCTGCAAGTGTTTCCTTTTATTTTCCTCCAAGATAAAAGTTTGGATTCTGTTCTCCAGAATTTTTGTTTGTGTATTTTTTTATTAAATTGTAAAATGTGGTATAGGTTCACATCTGGCCCTCAAATTTATGTGCAGGGTTTTGTTTAGAAAATATCCTCATCGCTTTTTTTCAGGACACAGGTGAGTGATTCTTAGAATGCGGATGTATGAATATTTTCCAAATAATGGATGTATCATAGTAAATTCTATTTTTTAAAATTGTAGGCAATAGTGAAGAGACTAAAAGGACAAATGGAGGTGAAAAAAAGCTATTTTAAAATGCTCTTTTCAATGTGGTTTTCCACAGATTCATGAAGTGGTTTGGGTTGGAAGGGATCTTAAAGTTCCAACCCTCACAATTTATGCTTAAGTACCATTTTCCAACAAAAAATAATATTGATTATGTATGAATACATAGCTGAATGAATTCCAAATTTACTTTCTTACTGACTTTAATGCAAGAACAATAACAGAATTTTACTGTGTTTTTTATTCAGTATTGAACGTATTATGGAGGAGGAGGAGGAGGAAGAATTGTCATTTTTCACCCTAAGTATGGTAGCAAGTAAAACTCCTTGGTGAGATTTATTCAGGAATGGACCAAAGACTGTAAAACACCTTTGTCTGCTTAATGGTTTATAGTGCACGAACACCTTGCTTATTAAACGCAGTCACATTTTCTTGTTCAATGAAAGTTACAGTAGTAAATACGTTGTGAAATGAAGAGTCAAGGTCAGTGGAGGCCAAAGCTTTTTTTCTGAGCACACACCAAGTGGCAGAAGGCAGTGAAGGCAATCTCTGCTTCTCCTAGCAGACTTTACTAAAACATTACAACCTTGGCAGGATCACCTTCTGATGGAACAAGATTAACTGTGTGGCTGCTGCTGTATGATGTGCTTGGGCAGGTCTCTGTTGAGGGAAGACTGAATGCTGAGCAGATTCGGAGTGACTTTGAGTGATAAGGATTATTTGAAATCACCAAAATGTTTTCGAAATTGGGGCCCTCAGTCTTTTTCCAATCATTTTACAAAATGCTTTTTACTTACTCCACCGAGGATCAGACTTCCCCAGCAGTCAGAGAGGAGAAGGATGGCAGTGTCTGCCTAACGCAATCATAATTGTCTCTGAAGTTGTACTTTGCGAACGCTGCTTCCTTTTATTAAAGAGGAGATTTATCACGCAGAACGTACAGGTTTTAGCCTGTCCTGGAGATATGGTATAAAGTTAGGAAATAAGGAAAGCAAACATAATTTTGTCTCCCGTGTGCCGGGTCTTTGAATATTGTAATAGGTTAATTGGATCACGGGAAGGTTGTTTTCCGAAATGCAGTGCAGGTTATAAAGGATAACTGTTTTCCAATGACATGGATGAGGATTGTTTTGTGGGCATGAAATTCAATAATGGAAGGCTTTTAATAAATATATAATTTATGGAAGACCAAGACTTACATGACAAATGTAGTGTCATATTTAATTTGGGATGCTAGCATGCAGCTAAAAGTGATCTACAGATTAACCATTTGCTTTATACAGAATCGGTACAGCAGGCAGAGGATTGCTCGTGCACAATTTGCTGTGAAAGCCACAGATTCCAAGAAAGGAGAAGAAGGACAAATAAGAACAATACCATTTCTTGATCCTGTCCCTTTTTTCAGCCTCAAGAGTTCTATAGAAATATTAAGACTGCAAATAATGCTGTTTTGAGCTGCAATCACTGTCTCTAGCTGTCTCCCGGATCTGCAACGGAACAGCCCCAAGGTGACCTCTTCCAGCAGCATGGAGCCCACAGATACAATGATATCAGAAGGAAGAAAAGAAAGCAAAGGAAAGGAGTTTAAATGAAGGAAAAAGCTTATTTTTCTCTATGAAGAACTAGTCCTTCATATATTTCTTTCCACAAATTTGATGATGTTCCTGGTGACTGAAGGAGGAGGGAGCTTATTTATGACATCTCATTTTTGTTGTGGCTCATCCCCTGGACTGACCAGTCACTGACACCTGTTGTCCAAAATCTGGAGATTTCAGCAACACTTGGAAATGTCCTTGAACACCTCAATGAGAACGGTGCTCGGTTTTTCCTGTGCTGGCAGAAGCTGAGGTCTGCTTGGGAGGAATGTGTGAATTAATTATAATTATAGATTTCCATGTTCATTGGCTATATTTGCCTGTATTGGGTTGAACCCATAGTTACATCTTTTTTTCCTACCCTGACAAAGCACTCACTCTGTCAATTTAAACTGTTCAGGATATGGTGGCAGTGTGTCGGGTGTCCCTCAAGGCAGGAACAGGAGAAATTCACCATTCAGCTTTCCTTTTTTTGTGGCTCCCCTTACCCTTTTATAACCCCAAATCATCTTTTCTTTCCTCTTTATCAGTTCCAAAAGTGGCTGTTGCCCTCCCTGCCCGCTTACTCTTCTCTTCATCTCTCCCTCTCTGCAACCTCTCTCCAGGTTTGGTGAATCTGTGGGTGAGTGAGGATCAGGATAAGGTGCATGAGCACATCTCCCAACTGAAGAAGACTCTCAAGATACTGATTTGTCTCAAGGAAGAATTTCTGCTTTTCGACAGCAGACACCAAGCACACCAGAAAGAAACAGGAATTGATTTTCTCCACATCTTGGTGCTGCCCTGCTCAACACACAATTCCTTGTCCTGCCTAAAACCTTTCACCAGGGCTTGACAAATGCTGGAGAATTTGTTACTAAATACTTGCTAACAACAATTAGTTGTTACTAATTAGCTCTGCCTGTGATTAGCTGTAGTCCAAAGGCATCTGTTGTTATCCTCCTTGGAGCAATGTGGGTATGGCTTCTTGTGAAGCTGCTGCATTAATAACGGTCTGTTATATCCAATAGGTCAATTTTCCTTATTTCATTTTTTAATTAGGGATGAGATTTATCTTGACATTACAGTAACCACTTACAACAGATGATTATCTCAACAAGTTTTCTCAGTTGTGTTACATATGAACTTCTGACAAAAAATAAGTCTTCAAGTCTTGCTTTACATATAGTCTTTGTGACCTCACTTGTCTGAGGTAGTCAAGATAATAAATCCACTGGTGGTTTGCTGGGAAATGAAAATATTTTGTTCATTTTTTTTTTCTTTTGTTTTCTGTGTCTGACCTGAAAAAATAAATATTTTCCTGCCAGTGCAGTGTAGAGAGTCAGACAAGAAATCTTTTTATTTCACTCTGATGACACCTCAAACGTTTGTTTCCTTTCCAGGCTTTGGAGAGACATTGGCTGAATTCATGCTTTTGCTTTCTCAACACTGCTCTATATTTCTCTGAAATTTTAAAGAAAAACTCCAACATTTTTCAAACTTCTAATCTTTCTATTATTTCAGGGGCCAAAAGACAAGAAATAGCCTTAATGAATGGGCTGACTGTTAACTTGCACCTTCAGATGGTATGTCTTTATGATACATATTTGATCTTGTGTTGGCAAGTATTTTTCTCCTTTCTTTTTGTGTGTGTGTGTAAGCAAAGTTTTTCTGAGGACCTCACAGAGACAGCACCGGGTGACAGATTAAGTTTTTAAGCCTCGGGAGTTGTATCTTGAATAATGTATGTGCAAGACCCGGCCTGACTCAATACTAAGCAGGAAAACTGGACAGAAAAATATTTTCAAGGACTCTGTAGGGGAAGTTTGAGCTGTTCTCACATGTGTTGTATGTCAGTAGCCACAGGAAATCTTACTATTTAAGAAACATTTACAAGTAACTTCTCAAATTTTAATTCCACACCAAATTTCAAAATTAAGGAAACAGGAGCTCAACGGTGAGCAAGACAAAGCTGTAATCAGTCAAGCTTAAAATGCAGCTGCATACAAGAGATGACACTTAGAATTATGTTATTTTATATGAGCCTAAAATGTGCTAAAGCATTTTGATTTGCATGCCATAGCGACCATAAATGTGTCTTATTTATGCTCAGGTGTCCCTGTGGCTGCATAAAGCCTGTCTCTGGTTCTCCAGGATTTCCAAAGATTTGGTTCAACTGAGTGTAGACGTGAAGCTTGGCTTTGTGTGGTTCTCACAACAAGGTTTTTCACCTGCATCTGCTCCTCTGTCTCTAACCTTTTTAAATTAATGAACCCGGAGCAGGACAGGGTGGGGCTCGGTACAAGCCAATTCACGTGGCTACTGTGCCCTGAGTTAGGTGTGAATTTCTTGAGTACACAGAAAATTTCTTGAGTGCAGAGGGTTGTGTAACCCGAGCTAGCTTGAGCAGGAGGGTTTGTAAATCTTCGTAGCCCTCCCGGCACGGTGGCCAGCCCAGATTGCCAGGAACTGAGAAGGAAAGACCACACACCTGTAGATGCTGGGATCAAGTCTTTGGTCAGCCTTGTTTTGGAATAAGGGATGATTCCATAATTAAAGTTTTACAGCAGGGATGTAAATCTAATTCTTTTCCCCTGCCTGCTACTCTTGAGCTACTGCTTTTGATTGCTGGATGGAGCTGGGTGAAATCCCAGCTTCCCTGGCTGCAGTCAAGGCTTTGCTATTGATTCCTTTAAGTGCAAGTTTTCACTGCTGGGTTTTGGTGGCCTTTGTTATGGATATGTGAAATACAGTGTTATAACACTTTCCTACTTTGATAAATATTATATGGACAAAGAAATATTTGTAATTTCTGGGGGATTCTGCATGGAAGTAAAGCAGTCTTTATTAAGTTATAGGCTGGGAGCATCTTTCTCATGTCTGCTTAGATAAATTTCAATATTTCTTTCTTTTTCTTCCCTTAATAGCTATCTTTCTTTAAGCCTACTCCAAGACGCTATAAAATTCTTCTAGAAGCAAGAGCCTTTCCATCTGACCATGTAAGAAATTAATATTTCACTATATTTGTATTATTAATCATATTTTTCTGAAGAATATCAGTAGTATGATTTGAATATTTATTAGCTCATCTTGTCCAAGTAACATTACAATAAAAAAATGTCAGAATTTTTTGAGCTTAGCATATTTTACAGATCGTAGCTTAATTCCTTTTGTTCAAATAAGAAGTGTTGCTTGAGGAAAAGATTGAATGGGTGCATTGATTTATTAGTCTTTTTAAAGACATTGAGCAAACTACTGGCCTAAATCAACTAAAGTTGTAAATGTTTTATTAATTCTTGTTGCTGTTTTACTTTATGAAACCAAATCAATACAAACTCACAACATTAACACTTATATATCCCCAGACAGAGATGGAAATGTTTGTTCTTAGCACTTTAGATTACTAGTTCAAACATAATTTGTCTGCTATAAAATAAGAGACAATAGCTTGTGCATCAGAGCTTCGAGCGAATTAATCTTTGGGTTTGTGGGCCACTGCTACTTTATCATCAGCACTGTAAACTCCTGGAAATTGATAACAAATTTGATCTCAAACGTGCAATAAAAGTGACTTGAGCTACTAACAGTTTTATTTGTAATGAAGATGCTGGCACAGATGTATGCACCTCAAATTGCTTTTATTCTAAGTAATGTTCAGATTAATCCCACATTTGTTCTGTGTGCACTTGTACATTTACACTCCATCCTCTTAAATTTCTATGGCACTTCAGTAATAATCTCTGTAACTGCCATTGCTTCAGTTCCTGTAGTGAAATTTTAAACTCTTTTATTCTGTTATTTGATGATTGTTATTTGATCTCCAGGACCATTATTTATTGATAAAATCGGCAGATAGGATTTTTAAAATAGCTTGAGAGTTTAAAGCTCTTATTTCCCTCCAGCTGTGCAGCAAATAGGAGTGGTGAGAATGTCACAGGGCAGGATGTCTGTGCTGGCCAAGCCTCATTTGTGTTGGCAGCAGGGCATGTGGGTACCCTGGGCTCCTGGAGAAGGCATGCTCAGCCCTCCTTGGCTGTTGTCCCTGCAGGCTTGGCCTTCTGACCTCTGGTGAATTGCATCCATCACAGAACCATGGAATGGTTTAGGTTGGGAAGGAGTTCAAGATCATCATGTTCCAACCCGCCTGCCTTGGGTGGGGAAGCCTCCCTCTGGATCACATTGCTCAGGACCCCACCTCCACCCTCACTCTGCTCCATGGATTTATCCTGTGGGATTCAGGCTTTGACTTTGTCCTTGCAGTCTCTCTCAAGAATTAAATTCAGATCTTTTTCAGTCCAAAAGAAGTCTGTGAATTTCTCAGTGGAGCTGGATTATGTTTTCAAGCATTACTTTTAGTGAAAGGCAAGGCATCTGAACACCTCTCTCAAGTTCTGATGTGTTTGTCCTTTTTTCCCTTGTAGTTGTTTATCATGTATTTGTGTTAATGTTGTCTGCATGGAATTCTCTTCCAGTATGCTGTGGAGTCCCAGCTCCGACTGCACGAGCTGGATGTGGAGAAAAGCATGGTCCTGCTGCATCCACGGCAGGTTAGTGAGGAATCTGCCACTTCTGTTTGCTGCCACCAAGGGCAGCAACACATTTCATGAGAAAGCAAGCATATATTCTCAAGTATTCTCGTGTAGAAGATGTAATCTGTGTTTATTAAAATATAGATAAAAATAATAATCAAAACCAGGTGTGGTTATATGCTTTATGTTTTTATATTTATATATATTTTTATATTATATATTTTTTGTGTGTATTTTTGACATTTGACCCCATTCTATAATTGCTGATTCAATAGCTGGCTTTCCCACAACAACAACAACAAAAAAGCTATTTTCTCTATTTTTCCTGCTTCCAATAAATCTGGCAGCATCCTGAGTCACCTGCAAAACATAGTAACTCATTGAGAATGCCCAATGTCCTTTGAATGTCCTGAGGTAAGAGATTGCCATAACACAAGCACCACTGTGTCTGCATCAGCACGGGCTGAGGGAAAGGTCTGCTCTCGGTAATATGCAATTCAGATTAATTTGAAAGGCTGCCTCGCTTCACTTCTGCAGCATTAAGAACTTTTGTCACCTAACTATAAACCGAGGGTGACCTTTTGCTTCTGAAATCTGAGTCATCTTGTGAGTAAAGAGCCCACTCCTGAACGCTTGATAGATTTGCAGAGATTGTTGAGATAATAACAGCCCCTTGCAATTCAACCATCTTGCCCATGCTTTTTTCAGTAACAAGTCTAATTTAATTCTAGGTTTTCACTGCCTAATTGATCCCTAGGTGGTGGTATGTTTTACAAGATCCCTTGCTAGGAAGACAGGAGGAGGATGGGGCAGTAATTTCCCTGTAAAGAATCAAAAATGAGGTTGATTTTTTTTTTTTTCCTTGTGTTGAAATTCTTCTATATTTAATGACCACAGGTTTGAGGATTTTTGTACTTTTGATGATGTTTTTGAAATATGAATATGGCAGGTTTATAATAGCTTCCTGTGGGATATCAAGTTTATCAGAAAAGCACAGAGTGAAACTGATAGACAACTTTCAAATCTTGAGGGTGTCACAAATTTCAGATGCCACTTAAAAGTCATTAGATCTTCTGTCTGCACCAGGAATTTTTGACTGTAAATTAAAAATGTCAGAAATATTGAAGAATATGATGTAGGTTAGAGTATGAAGTGAGTAGAGTTTTTATATCAGGCACCTCTAAGATTTACTTGCTAATGATTATTTTTTTGAGGTTACTTACTCGTAGGCTATTTCATAGTGCTACCTTTGTATATCATTACCAATATAAGGATTTGCTTTTGATCTCCTTATGCAAGCAGCCTGGCTCATGGTAAAATACAGATTATGAAATGAGGAATGGCAATGTCATTACTGCCAGAGTTGATGTAAAATATGTGCTCTAACTTTGTTTTAGGGGGAGGAGACCTTGAGGACTGAAGATATCCTGGCAGTAATTGAGAAGGAAGGGGACTCTATTGCCGTCATTCTGTTCAGTGGAGTGCAGTACTACACAGGACAGTTATTTGACATCCCTAGAATAACAAAGGCTGGCCAAAAAAAGGTAGGACTGCTCCAGATGTGTCCTTTTCATACCAATTTTAGATCCGTTTTCTCTGTGAAATATTTTAATGTCAGTTGTTCTGGTTTTTTTTTGTGGAACAAAACACAGAAATTTGTAGGTCTCTGGTAAAATGTAAAAACACTCTGTGCCCAGACCCTTTGGGGACTGTGTGCTGCATGAAGCAATAGCCCTGTGGGAGCAATCTTTCAGGCAGATGAATGTTAAACTCTTTGGAAAAGGTGATTCATGACTATTAACTTTGACATGGCTTTTCTTGATGGGTAGAATACCAAGATCCTCAGTGAAGAAGGAGGAGGAGGAGGCAATCACAGCTCTAATCTGTCTTTGAAAGGTAGTTTGTGTAAGATTTCTCAGCTTTTTCAGCATACTTTCATGATTTTCCTCCTTTCCTGGAGCCGTGCTATGGCAGATTTTGCCCCCCTTGAGCAGGGAGGTGAGCTCCCCACGGAGCCAGCACTGCTCAGACTCCACTGATGAGTTTTCTGGAGACAGGCACAATGTGGAGCACCATCACAAGATGAGTGTGTTTTAGTGATGACTCAGCCTTCAGGGCTTGCAGGCCCTGTGTTCTGCGGACATGGCTGTAAAACTCTTTAACCATCTCAATTGCCTTAGGAATCCACGAAAAGATAGTTTTTAATTAAGTTGACTTTTCAACAGGAAGTTACCAGGCTTTCCATGGTGGCAGCCTTTTCCTGGATACACCTTATCTCATACTAGATTAAACCACTGAAGGGTAAACTTATTTAGTATCACTGGTTTTTTTTTTGGAAAACCACCTAACTCTTTATATTTAATGGTTTGACTCCCTGGAGAGGTTCCTGCCTCACAGCACGCTATACATCTTCTGTAGCTGTAGGTTTGGCAGTGGAATATTTTCTGGACGTCAGGGCGTAAGTTATGCTGACGGCAAGCGATGGTAAAGTCCCCCCTGGGAGAGCAGAGCAGGTGTGAGAGCTGGTGCAGGGCCCGTGGGATGTAAAAAGGGAATGTTCTCACAGAGCAGCACCTGGTGTTAAAACCCAGGGTTAAAAACAGTACAAAACAAAACCAACTTCTGACACGGATGTAGAAAAGCAGGATGAAAAGAAATGTGGGGAGTCAGCTGCGGGAGAAGTGGGTTTGTGTAGGAGCTCCAAAAACAGCACTGTCGTGGTGCTTTCCTGGAGTGTCTGCCAGCACTTTGCTGACCACAAAAAAACACAATTCCACTGTGCTGGAATGTTAGGCAGGGAAGACAGGTTATTAACAAGATGATGCCACCCACTGCTCTACTCTCTCTCTTTCCTGGTGGCAGCAGAGCTTTCGCTCAGCTGCCAACACCTACATGTCTGCAGTGCTGCTTCCCAGGAAGCTGCTCCGTGATGTGTCTGAAAGGTGTCTGAGAAAGAGAGAGAGAAATCTTTCTTCCTTTCCACGAAGATGAACAACCTGGGAAAAACATCACTCCACCACCTCTCCAAAGATGCTCTCTGGACTGCGGGCTGCAGACTTGGATATGTGGAAGAGTTGCAGTTTCATTGATAGCTCTAAACTGCCCCAAAGTGGTGTTCTGGGAGAGAGTAGTCACTCACAGCCTATTACATGGATTTGCTGTTTGCAAAATCTGAGGAGACAACCAGGACTTGGTGGAGTATGATTTAAATTTCTGCGAGGCAGTGCAAATAATAATAATATTAACTCAAAGTTATATGGGCTTCCACAGAGATGCACGCAAAAACACCACACACACTTTACACAGAGACTCTATCATACTCCTGAAGAGGAGAACAATTTGTGACAGCAATTCAGCATTCCAGCAGGGACAGGTAGATGTCAAAGGCCTGTTTCCATCTGAATTCTTGTTAGAAATGACATAATGTAGACATGAATCTCTTCTTTCGCAGATTTTTCAAGAGGGAGAAAAAAACAAACCAAATTGAATTTCTAGTATCTTTGTGGTTCAAGTGTGCAGGATTGAGATCCAGGTAGATTCGTGGACTAAAATATCATTAGTATACTGAAAAGCAAAATTAATTCAACCTGAAGAACTGTTTGAGTACCCTTAAGGCTTGAAAAGCATGAGCCAGCCGTGTTTTTATTTCCCTCCTGTCAGATACACTCAGCTCAATGTCCTTACAGATTCTGCCCCCGGGTTAAGTGATGTTTATATGTTTATACAAACCCTGTATGTAACAAACTGTTACACCGCACTTCAACATCTGCGTATGACAAATATTTACTTGAACAGCCACAAAATCGTTGATTCATGAAGAGTTTCTGTTGGTAAGAAGCATTTCTGCTCCCTGCTGCTTATCTTGGACTCAGGGCTTCTGGTTATCAAAATGCCTGAAATGTGGGGTTTTCAAAGGAGTTGGCCCCTCTCCCCTTTCCCAGGCCAGAGCTGGGGTTAGGAGCTGCTGTTGGACTAGAGAAAAACAAAAACAACTGCTGAAGCAGAAACATTAACGTCTATGGGTTTATTCGGACTTAGGGACCATATCTCCTTCAAGAGCTTCTGGACCTGATGAACCCAGCATTGTCTTCTAGTCAACATATTGTCACAGACAGGCTGAAAGTCCTTTTAAAAGCAGATAAGGTGAAAAAGTCGTGTTTGTAGCAAAAATGCAAGCTTCTCCTTCCCAGGGATGAAGGGTGGTGAATGAACCTGCTCTCCTGAATGGAAAATAGGCTGGGGAGAACTGACAATCAAATGAGTCAGAAGGGGAAAAAACAAGGTGAAAATGTCATTTCAGAAAAAGAGAGGGGGAAAAAATTTACTTGTCAGCCAGTATGTCAGAGAGAAAAGTCCTACACAGATGGTCTTAATAATTCTTTTAATGTACAATTGAAATAAAGTCCCACAGTGTTGTGTCCTATCAGGGCTTGGCTAAAGATTTGAGCTGTGAGCTCTGGAGGCCTGGAAAATGTCCTAGGATTCTTGAGGTCAATCATTTATGAATTAAGTTACTGATTTCCTTTTACATTTTTTAAGCCAATTTCCTAACTTCTCTGCGTACATTAAGATTCCTCCCAGAGTGAAAGCTCTGCACATAGACAGCTTCATTAAGTCATTAAATATTAAATGAACTAAATTAAGCTTGAAAAATTACCTCAGGCTATTTTTCCATCTAAGGTCTCTCAGATAAATCGAAATTACTACGTATTGGGCAAGAGACTCATCAGCAGGCTGAGGAGGATGTAACAGTTTTCCTTGCTTCATACTTTCAAGCTTGCTCTAGAGGATGGAGGAGGCTGAGTTGTTTTATTGTACAAGTGAAGAAATGGCTGACTTTTAGGAGACTCTACCTTTCAAACACAATTTTAATTTCATAAGTGATATTGTACTTTCCACTTTCCTCTGTACCGTTATGTAAAATATTTTAATCTCTTGAGTCCCAGTAGGAAGAGCTTTAAGATCCTTCATTTCTTTTCCTGTCTCTCTAAATGCCCCAGCTTTGCTGGCTTGAAGCTGTCATTTCTCTCCCTCTCTCCAAATGTCATTGTCCATGCTGAGTTGTTACCTGCTGGTTATCAGCAGCTACCCAGACACTTTGCAGAAATGACTTTTAGATGTTAGAATAAAACGTAAGAGGCAGGGGAGAGCACATGTCCTCTCCTTTGCCCGGAGCAGATGGAGAGCTCTGTTTCCCCCCCAGCCTGGGGAAGCGCCGTTCCCACGCAGTCCTGGTTCTCTGTGGCTTGTGCAGGGAGAGCTGCTTCAGTTTGTTTTACTTTTTCCATGCAATCTGTGTGGCTAAACATTTGCTGTTTGTGTGACTCAAGTGCCAGACACCTCCCTGGGAAAGCAAACCAGCACAACCCATCTTGCAGATGACGACTCGAACAAACTGGTGCGAGTGGGTGTTCCTGAGACGATGCAGGGACCCTGCCAGCACCGAACCCGAATTTCCAGGCTGTGCCTCAGTATTGCTTAACAGTGCCCAGTAGGATCTGCCAGTTGATTTCAAAGTGGTGAGGAGCAGCTAAAGGAGTTCAAGAGGATTGACCCATGGGTGTTATGTCAATGACCTTCCTTTTTGTGGGCTCTGAGCCTACTGTGGGTTTTAGCTGATCTGTTGCAGCCACTGTCAGTGCCCAAGAAAGTTTGTCCATGTCAAGGTCACACCTGTGGATGTGGTTATGGAGCTCATTGCTGTGAGGGCATCCAACCTGCCACTGTCCCAAGATGTCTCCTCCTACCTCCCATCTGCTGTATTTTCATAATTGAGTATTGTGTGGTTGAAGGTAATTTTTTATAGAGTATATGGCATACTGACAGGGAAAGGACAACTGGTTTTGGCACATGATTTATAGAATTCAATTTCTTATGTGCTTTTTCTTTATGAGCAACTTCCTTTTTTCTTTTTATTTGTTTCCATTTTGTTAGTGTACAGATAGCCACACATTCTGCAAGACTCTCATCTTATCACGTTATTCCTGGTTTCCACTGAAACCAGTGAATTTGTCATAGAATTACTTCCAAAAATTTGTGTGGGGTGTATGTACCTGTTAAGGTTTAAATCCAGTCAACTGAAGTTTTGAAGTTAATGCTTTAAAACCTTATGAGAACCTCCTCATTCACTGCCAACTGGCTTTAGTTTGCTGTAGCTTATTTCTCTGATCCAAAACCATTTTATCCCTGAATGAGAGCATTCCCATCGGAATTCAGTGTGCCCCATCCTCTCTGCATTAGCTTCACCATTTCAGTTGATTTGTCTTTACTCAGTTCTGTGTGTCCCTGTGAAATCAAGCCACCACGGCTGTTTATTGGGACTCTAATTCCAACATTTAGATCATACAAATGCTATGGCAGTGAGTTTTCTTCCCAGCATTTCTGAGCAACTTTTCAAGCTGGTAGCTTCACAAACGTCTCCATTAGAGTTAACGAGTCACATCTTCTTAAAATGCTGCTCCGTACAAATTGTTATCTAGTTTATGCAGAAGATTAAATATACCAAAGTACTGCTTAAATAATTTAGCTAAGTCTCCCTCCATGCAAGAAACAGCAGGAGATTCTTAAAAAAAACCCCTTTGTTTTATTATTGGACGTTGATTTTTCTGAAGCCTGTGCTCTCGCCCTTATTCTTACCCTGCTGCTTGCAAGCAAGCTGTTTGCGTTTTAAAGACAAAATGTAAAATAGCATTTAATTTGTAGTCCAGGCACAAAAAGCAGTTTTATTTCTCTACTCTTAAATAAATAGCAAAGCTTGGAATAACTTTTTAGTTTAAAAATGCTGCCATCCAGTGGTTATTTCATGCGTGAAACTCTTGCTTTTAGATCTAGAAATCTCTCAGTCCTTAGACGTTGGGTTTTTCCCCTCTCTTTTTCCCAGCGTCCTGTGCAAATTGTGATTATGGCAAATACAAGACTTTTCACAGAGAAATGACAGAATACTTCTTTTTAATAGTTCTTAAAGATCAAGGCGTTGCATAAGCTGCTATCTCATCCATTTAGATTCCCAAAGAGCAAGGTGCTCCTCATTTAGATACCAGGGACACCTTGAGCATGAATATATATTGGAACGAAATTGTTCATGGGTAACTGGCATCATTATGAGCGTCACTGCTTTGTCTCTGCCTGGGGTTTGCTGTGCCCTACAAGTGTTTGTTTTTATACTTTTGTTCTCAATACTCATTTCAAGTGATTCCACTTCACTGCACAATCAAAACCTCAGCAATCTAAAAAAATCCTATGCAAGCATCCTTGAAGACAAATCCCAGAACAATTGGTGATTTCTATGTGTATCTGTGGCGTAGAAAACTTGTTTCTAGTAATGACTCAGAACAGATGGGGCTTGATAGATTAACCATAGAAGGGTTTGGGTTGGAAGGAACCTTAAGGATCAGCTTGTTCCAACCCTCTGCCATGGGCAGGGACACCTTCCACTTTCCCAGGTTGCTCCAAGCCCCACCCAACCTGGCCTTGAATACTTCCAGGGACGGGGTAGCCACACTTTCTATGAGTAACTTCTTCTAGTGTCGCACCACCCTCACAGAAAAATATTTCTTCCTAACATCTCACTTAAATCTCTCCACTTTGAGTTTAAATCCATTCCCAGTTATCCTATCACTCTCTGCTCCTGTAAAAAGTCTCTAGGTAGCCTGCACATACCAAGATCAAGTTAAGCTCTGAAGGAGTTCTTTTCAAAATAATTTCACAGAGATGATTATCTTAATAAATAACCTAATAATAACCTCTTTCCTGCAGGGATGCCTTGTCGGATTCGACCTGGCTCATGCTGTTGGGAATGTAGAGCTTCATTTGCATGACTGGGGAGTAGATTTTGCCTGCTGGTGCTCCTACAAGGTAAAACAGATTCATTGTTGGAGACCGTTTTCCATAATGTCACTTATCTTATGGGTCAGCAAACTGGTCAGGTGAATAAGAGCCACACCTGAACTGCTGAACAAGACTTGGCTGAATCTTTGAGTTCGCCACAACAAAGAGATGGACACTGACTTTAATGGTGCCTTTGTTATGAGTGGTTGCAAAAAGTAACAGTGGCAGTGGCCTACAAGGTCTTGTGGATATGAGATGGATACTGGTGGTGGTTAAACATCTGCCCTGTGGACATGGGATCAGGGGCTCTTCTCTTATTTCTCACACCAAGAAGATCTCACAGCTATAATATTTTTTGAAGTGGTCCCTGGATAAGAGAATATTCTTGTCTAAACTGTAATAATTTCAGATCCCAGAGCAAAGAATCTTTAGTTCCTTTGACTCCTAGTGAGATTAAGACTTGACACACATAGTCAGATGAAGTGTTTGATGACTTTGCTATATATACTATACATACATAGCAAATATATATGGAACTGTTTCAGATGTACTTCAGTTTTCTGGCCTGTTAGACTTCAAATACCATACGTAAGCCAAGAGAGATACTTTTAAAATTAATCTGAAAAAATACATCTGCTTTTACCTCCATCAGCACTTTGTGACAAATGCTAAGATCTCCATCTAGAAATCATTAGAAGTATTAAAATTGGTTTATTTCATAGATCAGGGTGAGGTGATACTTTACAGTGGGAAAGTGATACTTTACAGATAATGAACACAACGTGTACATGTTGATTTATTCTTTGCAGTATTTAAATTCTGGAGCAGGAGGCCTTGCTGGTGCCTACATTCATGAAAAGCATTCCAAGAGTATTAAACCAGCGTAAGTATTTTTCTAACATTAAATTCTGAAATAAAAGGTGCTGTGAAGTTTAAATAGGAAAGAACTTCCCTTTGAATTGAGATCTGAAAGTGAAATTGTTGATTCCTAGCCATAGAATATGGGCATGTGCGTCTATGCATATATTTATAGAAAGAGAAGAAAATTCCCGTTTCAGAAAAAAATCATTGGGCTGAAATTTGTTACTGATTTATTGCTTCAATGAAAAGGGTAGTAAACATTTAAGACAATTTGATTATCTGACTTTGTTACTTCAGATAACATGCTTCAGATGTTTTACACTAACTTTAATAAATTTTGAAATTGCTAATGCACATGCTCACATCTAAAATGTGTTTCCTCCTTTAAGTCTGCTATCAGTTCTTAACTAAATAGAACCATAAAAGAGTGTTGGTAATATTAAAAACAAGCGTCCTAAATCATGTCTATGAGGCTGCCTAATATAAAGAGAATATTTAACATCTTCCTTTAAAAATGGATTTTAAATAATCATTGAAGTCTTTGGTTGGTGAACAAAGTCAAAGATAGTTTCAACTCTGTGCCTAATAGCTCTTTAGTAGTGGCATGTTTTCATTAAAATTGTATCCACTGGTAAAGCTAGGAAGTATTACATGGAGATCTGCTCTGAAAGACTGTGTAATCCATGGAAAGCTGAGCTATCAGCTGAGGTTAGCTACATTAACAAAAATACCTGTTATTTAAGCCATTTTCTGGCTATGCTCTATGTATATTAAGAACAGTGGGATAAATACTTTTAATGCACTGTCAGATGTAAACATTTCTGGCTGTAATTCTTGGAGAAATTGCTGGCACTTTTATTTTAGCTTGAAGAACACAAACTAAATCAGGTTTCAGAGACAAATATTATAATAAGCAGCTTTGCTGCACCATGTGCTGGTTTCAGACTGTCTGGACTCCCAGGAGATAACAAAATAACGCTGATAAGTTCTCAGTCACCCATAACAGAAAACTCATTAGGATGACATATGACCTGTTGCGAGCTGATTCCAACCTTATATGTGAACACGGGCAAAACATACTGAATATCTGGATATTTCCTCTGGAAAGGCTTTTTCCTGCTCCCCTGTTGCCAGGTGCAGGCATCGCTCCCATGGCCACACCTGGTTGTGTGGCTCCCATGGATCCTGGATGTGGGGAACTGGGAAGATGCTGAACAGTGGAAAAAATGTGAAAAGTTACAGAATAGCTATAGATGGACTGAATAGAATATCAAGGACTTTCAGTCTTTTTTCCTCCTCGATGACATTTTGGAACTTTTCTGAGGCTACTAGCTTGGTATTGTAGGTAAGAGTTTAGATTATTTTTTTCCTTAACTAGCTCCTTCATACATAGTCATCATTTGTGTGCTGAATATCTTAAATGAAATTACCTATAAGGAATAGGTTTTTCCAGCCTGGGGACAAATTAAGGATATAATTCCAAACTTCCTGCATCGACCCTCTGCATTATTTAATCATAGTTATTTCATATTTCCCTAGATTTGATAATCACTCATCAAATTGTAGTTCCTGTGCCCCGGTTGCACTACTCTTCTTTCTTTCCTGCATCAACCAGCCATTTCAGGTCTCCAAACAAGGCACTGAGACAAAGGAAAATTTGTCTATGTCAAAGTATTCAATTGCATAGCTGATTTAAATGCAGAGCAATTTGCTGTACGTTGTACAATCAAATAGAGTGGAATTTAACTGCTCGGGAAGTTGCAGGCTTTGCGCTGTAGCTGCAGAGTCTGGCTGTCATCTGAATCAAGGATGACACCCAGTGGCCACACAACTTCAGTCAAGAACAGAGGCACCAACCACTTGTTTCTTTGCACCTCAGCCCACACATAAGCAGGGATTTAAATTCTAATCCAGCTGGCACCTTTTTGTCGTTTGAGCTGTCTGAAATGCTGTTCTAACTCACTGCCGGTTTTAGGTGAGTCACTTTTTATCCACCTGTATAAATTTTTCTAATTTGTCTCATCCTTCATATTTCCTGCAAGTTATCGACTAGGTAGTTATTTTTATATGGAAATAATCTATTGGGTCTTAATGGGAAGATGTGTGTTCTGACTGTAATTCAGAGAGGCAGAACATTTGTCTTTTACTTTCTGAGGCTGAGGCAAAAAGGACTTATTGAAAATAAAACAGCTTAGTACAAAATTTCATTTTTAAACCTCCCAAACCCTGACACTGCACGTCACCAAAGAAATTTAGGTATTTTGATTTAACTTCTCTTAATTTTGAGAGTATGCTTTGTGTTATGCCCACTTTAAGAAACTGGATTCTTCCCCAGCTGCTCCCTCCAACAACAAAATATTTATTTGCTGCTTTCTTTTAAAATGCGACTAGAGAAAGAATTGTTATAGGTATTTAAAGTATTTAATAGCCTTACCATCACTACATGAGGCCATGCCAGAGCTGTTTTCTGCTTTGGGGCTGCCTCTCTACAAACCTGCACAACCCAAACCTGATGTAAATCAGTAATACCTTGCCATGTCCCAGTAGACAAAAGGAAAACCAGTCCCACTCTTCGTGGAAGTGCAAGCTTCCCACAAGAGTTACAAAGTTGGTAATTCAGTATCTTGGGAAAGGATTTATGCCTGAGGGCAGGGCTTGGTCTTTAGATGAGATGGAAGCTGAGGGTGATACAGTCTCCTTTGTCCTGCTGTTTTGTGTCATTGCAAACACCATCCTGCAGTCCTGCAATCACCTTG
>WAAG01074481.1:0-14401 GCA_013390105.1 Tichodroma muraria
CAAACCATCACCCATTTAAAGCTTCAGTGATTTCCTGTACTGTTAGTTCTTCTATTTGCTTAGCAAAATACTATGTAATGTTCATGGTTCAAAAATCTTTTCTCAAATGTCAACAAAGGAATTTATCAAGACTTTGTTTTCTTTTCCCATGTGACCCTGACTCAGTCAAGTTGTTTTGATGCACTATAACATTAATCTTTACCATCTTGACATTAATTTGTGCTTCTGCTTTGCATGAATGTCTCGCTTTACTGTCTTGACTATTGATTTACAAGTAAGAGTGCATTCTTTGTAGAGAAGAGCATATTTACAAGAAAGCTCTTAGCTGATTGTATCCACATCTATAGTACATTTTCCCCAGTGTATGTCAGGAATCAAATATTTTACATTTTGTGGATAGATAAAAGCTTTGAAATTGAACCAGTGTAAATAAAAGCAGAATTTAATATATTATATTTCCCAGATTAGATATATAATGCTTAATTCAGAGCTTCCTTTTTTTTTCTTCTTTGTCTGGACTAATGTACTTCTGTTGCCGCTGTTCCTCAAGGAATCAAAAGGACAGCAGTTAACACCTACCACTGGATGTGCAAGTTGAGATGAATTAAAATAATTGCTACACCTGCATTATGTGGTTAAATATGTACAATGTATTACAACAATGTAATTCAGCTATGAAAATATTGTAGCAATAAATTAATTTCTGTAACACCTATGATAATTGGTTTATTTTTATCTAAACTGCTCTAATCCCTGAAAACCAGACAGGAAATGAGTACATCAATCCCTAAAAATAATAGTTTGCATCCCTAGTAATATATTTGCATGTACCCTCTCTAATTAAAGTAAGAAATAATTACTTGGCATAGCAGGGGAAATCTAGATTTTTTTAAAATATAAATAGTATGGTAAATTAAGAATTAAAGGTCGTCTCTTAGAAGTGATCTCAACTGTTTTTACAAATAACTTAGTGTACATTAAAGCCAGTAGGTGTAATGCTACCTAACATACCTTAAAAGAAAGGACAAAAATAATTAAATCCAACGGATATTTAGAAATGACAAACAAAATTTAAAGTATTTCCTCATTGAAACCAGGTTAATTTTATCTTGGAAATTTTATACCAAAGAATATGAAATCTCTCAGAAAATCTCTTGGCTCTTACAAACTACCAGTTCCATGTTACTCCATTACTAAGTATAATAAACCCTTTATCACAAAAAATAAAAATAAAAATATAGTTACCTAAAGGTAAAAATATAGTTACCTTCTCACAAAATGACACTTTGTAAGCTGTACTGCAGAGTTATTGAAGAACTTAATGCTTGCATCTTCAGCTGGTTTGCTAAAACAGTTATCTAGTTATTAACATTTGTGCAGTTCTTCTCAATTTCACAGTAGTTTAGAAGATTTGATCTGCTTTGCTGTACTGCTCTGTGTATATTTAAAAGTCAACTACATTGGTTTTGGTTGCCATGAACCTCTAAAACTACTTCAGAAATGACAAAGGTTAACATCATAGATGAGTTGTGATCATTTCAATCTATTAAAGAGTGCTATCCTAAGAAGAACAGAACTCCCCCTATTTTTAAGGTAGCCCAGTGCAGCTGATGGTCTCAACAAAAAGCATGAGAATGAATCCATTTTAATTTGGAGATAAAGTAACTACAAATATTTTGTATATCTGTCAATATTTTAATGCTGATGCTGATAAAGGTTTGTTTTTTTTTTTAATAAACAAATACAGGCATTCAAATTACACAAAAATGCCAAAGGTCTCACTGCTATATTTAGATTTCTGGGTTATTCCTGGGCTGAGATATTGTTCTGCAAAGTTAAATACAACCCAAAAATATACTTTCAAGAAAAAAAAAGCTTTCCACTTTAGAATAAGAAATTAAAAAAAAAAAGAAAAAGTAAAAGAACAGACTCCATGTATTACTGTCTTAACTCTGGATCTGAGAGTCAAACTGTGCTTTTGCCAGTTTAATTGCTATGTCCTGAAATGACAGAGTCTGAGCAGGGACAGCCTGAGTTCATGTACAATGTCGCTCTCACCCAGGCATGACTTCATTAGCTAAAGCTCTCTTTAAATCCATCCAACCTGAGCAAAATTCAAACTTCTGCAACTCATTGTATTCCAAACTTCTTCCTTGGAAAGAAACAAACAGAGAATGTAAAGGAAATGGACCACTTTCATCACCGTAATTAAATCACCCAACATAACTATCCCTTGCTTTAAAATTATCCAAGCAAGATTTCTCTTTCAAACTTGATGAGGCTCATAATCCTTTTAGTAATCAAATCAAGACTGAAGAACCCAAATGCTGCCTTGCCATTTAACAGATGGTTACACAGGCCATGAAATAAATACTAGTTTTCTGAATAATTTACATTTTTTATCTCAGTAAGGACTAAACTATAGCACCTGAAATAACCTAATTTTGAATCAGTTTTTGGTTCTCTTGTATGTAGGAAAAGCAAGTGTTGATCCTCGCAGATAGATTTTTTTTAAAAAAAATCTGAATAGAATGGAGAAAATTCATCTAAAAGGAATTACTTTTAGGAACCCATGAACAATTTTAGAAGTAGAAATAGGAAAGAGTTCCTTCTCAATTATAACACTATCAGTTCCTACAGTAATGCCATGTTCTCACTTTTTGCTTCTATTGAAATTCTTATTACTTAAAATTCTGGAAAGTAATGCCTCTACTGATGGATGATGTGCTGTCAAGATATCTGCTGTCCTTCTTGATTGCTATGGATATTTTTCTTATGTGTTATGCTAATATGAGGGAAAATAATCACTTTTAAGAACCTCTTTCATATATTTCATTATCCTGCTTGCTTCGATGAGTTATTCTAGTTTATGTATCATCCATTAAAAATTAGCCTTGCCTCTGAACTTGATATAATAGGCTTTCTTGAAATTATAATTGACATAATCAATAAAAATGTTAATCTTTTTTAAAAGCTTTGAATGTACAGTATAAATATTCACAAGTTGTGACTTGGTAGTCAATAAGAAAATGCATTCTACTAATCATTTTCTATGGAAAGCTTTTTATATAAAAAACATTTTATGAGCAGGCTTGATTTTTTATGTGGATTTTCATTTGCAGAAAGAACACCTTTGTGTTTCCCAAGCATCGAAATTACCTCCATGATTTGCATATGTAATTCAAGTTCATGGCTCAAGGAAACTGGCAAGGTCTAGAGATGAGTGAAAGGACGTGAGATCCTAAAGGCAGGAGTCCACACACATGAGAGCCCAGAGCTGAGCAGAGGGAGGAGCACTGTGCTGAGACCCCCAGTCAGAGAGCTATTGCAAAAGCACAGCTGCCCAGAAGCAGCTGAGTGGAAGGATAACCAGCAGGCAGCCCAGACAGCTTCAGCTAAACACCTAGCTCCACTTCACTGTTGGTGTGAACACACAGCTGGTAAGTCCAGCTGGCCCTGTGCTGTCCACGTTTCAGACTTTTCAGGTTCAGTCAAGGTGAGTAGCCAGGTGCAGTTATGCATATTCTAGACAGCAAACTGGTAATATATCACTTCTGTATTGAGATTCAGTCTTACAGTGCTAGAAGATTTTGTTAGTCTGTGCGTTCTTTCCTGACTGACACACTGTCAAGGGTGGACAGGCAGAAAAGCCTGAAAGCAGTTGACCCTTTCTCTTGCAGTATAAAGTGGTGGAGCACTGCAAGGCTGCTCTGCTTCTTGGGCTATGACAAAAACTAGATATGCCACTCCTCTCACCAGTCTTTCTCTTAAAGACCATTTAAATTTTCAATTCTAAGTGGACTTCAGTGTAAGGTAAATATTCAATCAATGCCTAATAGTGCAATAAAAACAATAGTACCTGTGGTTATTCACGAAAGCAGCAACATAACACCTAACCCATATCTGGAAAACCTAACTGTTCTTAAGTCTACAGAAATGTAACTAGTTAAGAACAGATTTTTTTAACTTTTCTCCTAGACTTGTTACCACAAATTTTATCTGTGCTACACTTAAAGCCTGCACTACATCCATATTTATGTTGTATTCTGCTTAATTTTTTTACTTTTTCTACTTTACAAGTATTTAACTTTTATCTCTTCTCTTATACTCTTCTAGAACAAATTCACCATAATTTTGAAAACTATATTTTTTTATTATTCTTAAAGCTATTATTTTCACACAGAGCTACACATCCTTACTTTTGGGTTGATGCCAGTTATTCTTCAATTTACTGCTGTGCTACTTAGAGATTTTGATCCCTTAAGCCCTTGGCCAGTACTTACAGGTGTGATGAAATTAGCATTTTCCCAGTAATAGGGTCTCAAATATCTGCCTGTGATTTCAGTTCTCTCTAGTCACCCATTGAGCTGTCATCAATCTATTCCCTGTATTACACTACTATCTCAGCTCCTTGACCCCTCCCAAAACCTTCAGGCAGAAGCTAACAAACAGGCAGGAGAGGCAAGGGAGAAAGTTTTCTAAAACTCGCACAAATTAAGGACAGGTTTTCAGGCTTTCTCAGCTAGGTGCTGGTGTTTTGCCCAGATGCATGGCTTCCTGTGAGAACACAGACTGCTGAAGTGCCCTTTTGTGTACTAATGGGAGCTGTAGGTGCTGCTGCACTTGCACAGTGTGGGGAGAAAACAGTTACAGCTGTGGCATTCCCTTGCTGTCTACCCTGCTACGGCTGGACCAGAGAAAGCCCTCTGCAAACCAAAGTCTTCAGTGAATTAAGGCATAAATCATAAAATACGTCTTTTCTTAGCAGAGAAGGAAGTGTTTATTCTTGCATTTGTGCTTTGCAGAACCCTCTGCAGACAGGCATATTCACAGTGTGAATTCTCTGGGTTGATATTAGCTTTTGTTCTATACACATATCTTTTTTTCCTTAAAGACTTCTGACTGCAGAATTAAGATTAAAATCTAGATGTCTCTCACTTTATGTTAGCTCTCACTTAAAAGGTAACCTGGAAAAAAATTGTTTTGATTGTAAGCAAGACCATGAGAAAACAAAGATCAATTATCTAGTAGGAAGGCATGGAATTTCTACACTTTCACCAATGATAGGTTCATAATCAACATTTACCTGTTGAATTTACAAAGACAGCTAGGTATCCTCTGTGTTAAATTACTACTGTGAGATAAAGAAGTATATTCTGGCTGCAATGTCTTTTCTGTTTTCTTTGTCAGTGGATGCCAAGATTCATACAAAATAAGCATCAGTCAGTAAAATTGTAACCATCTGAGTCAAATAGAGAACAGATTAGGCTATCAAATATTGCCATTAAAAATGATCCTCCACAAACATTAATCTAAATACTATAAATCATTGGGTTATCAAACGGAAATTGGAGAAAAAGATACAAAGATGACAAAAAATGACTTTCAACATTTCTAAGTTGTTTATTACTGTGGTAAAATATTGCATTTAGCAAAAGTACTGGAGTGGGATAGCCTCCATTATTCCAAAAAGAAATAAATGTTGATTTGGGAGGATGGATGATTCTTTCTAGATGATTCTTATTTGTTATAGATTAAGATTACTGTGCTGTATTCATGGAAGCATTATTTATCCAAATGAAGAAGATAGGCACAGGAAGACAAAAAGAAGACACAAAACTTAACTTTCTCTGCCTAGACATATATACACGTATGAACACAGACATACACATGTATATGTGTATTTATGAATATGAACTATAATTTTAGAAGGCAGAAGCTAATAGTCCTTACACCTTGACTTGGAGACCTTTGTTTTAATCACACCAAAGTGTAATCCTTACTTTGGGAGCTCCCACCCTGTCCTGTACATTTTTGTCTGAATCAAGTTGAGCTGATCTCTCCATCAACTGATAAACTTCTTAAAATTTTTCCTCACGTATTTTGTCCAGCCACAGACTTTTTCAGAACTACTTTCAATTTAAAAATTAAATTTGAGACCCCTGGGCCACTGCTCAGCAGGAGCCCGTCCTGCCCATCCCTCCTGTGGCCAAATCCCCAGGGTGTGGAGGCAGCTGGGAACAGCCCCAGTGGAGAAGAATGAGGGACACGAGTGCCTGCACAGTCTGCAAAGAGAGCATCGGGAGCAGCAGCACTGTTTAATTAACCTAAACAACTTGAATTGCCTTTTTTTAACTGGTGTTTGGCAACATTTACGTTAATTAAGGATGTGTTACAAGGAAACTGGTCTCACAACAGAAGTTTTATCAAACCCTAATACCCCATTACATCCTACAGGATTAATTCTTTTTTCCAAATCCTGTGGATCAGAAATTATGTTAATTAAACCAACACTTACTTCTCTTGTTTACAAGAAGTACTATAACAGAGTAAATTAGGAATTAAACAAAGGCTTTGCTTTTTTCTGAAATGAATTTTTCTCTTTTTACAATAACACAGTGTTATAATTGAAATCAACTGGAAAGGTTGAATTACTAAATTTCAGTAGAAGGAATAGTGGGCTAGGCTCTGGTTTCCTCATGGAAATGCATGAACTGTCAGACATGAAAAAACACACTCATTCTTTTTCTGCTGTAACAGTATTTTCTTAGGTCACTACTCTTGGATTAATCAACTCCAAGATGTGGAGAATCCTAACAGATGATGCGGTCTAACAGTAATGTTTTGTTGGTCAAAACTAAATAAATTTTTTATTTCATTTTTTATTTTTAAAATTTTTTCAGGGTAAATAGCAGGATAGGTTCTCTCTGCTCCTAAAGTGATTATTTGCTGTTTTTATTTGTTGGGCTATTTTTAATAAATAAGTTGTCAAGAAGCATGAAGGAAGAATTACAGTCATGTTTACTGAGGAAATGTGAGGTTCTATTCACCATGTTTGACCTCTTTGTGTGAGATGTGTTGGGGAATGTTTGAAAACTCTAATTTAAAACCACTTATGCAGGGAAGAAAAGACTGTATCTACAGCCATGACACAGTTCAGATAAACAACAATTCATAAAAGAGCTGAGATTTTCCAAGAAGTTATTCCATGATCAAAAGTATTGTCAAGTTTTCCATTATTCCCTCAAAGTTTTTAAAGTTTCTTGGGCATATGTGAGTGTGTGTGTCTGTGTGTGTATGTAAAATGGTCACAAACACACACTGAAGCTCATTAATTTTGATCCATGCATCCCGTTTACATATACACATAATTACACACATATATATATACACACACATTAACAAAATTCACCCTGGCCAACAAAAAAGAAGGCAGAAAATCGCACATAGCCAGCATATGATGAGATATATAAAACAGGACATAACTGTTTTTGTTCAGCTCCGTTATTCATCATCCTAGTTTATTCTCATGGAGGATATGAATTATTCATTTTTAAACACAATAGGAAAACATTAGTATTGTTTAGTGGCCAAGTGGGATTTTATAATGAAAGACTTGTGAGTGGTTTGCTGTAATGAGGACCATTTTTACAAGAACAGGTATCAAGTATGAGAAGGAGTCATAACTTCTTTTTCCGACTATGATATCCTGGTTCATGAAAACAATTGCATTTTGGTTATTGATAGAGAAAATGAGAAGTGGGTGACAGTGTTTTCTTTTCCTAAAATACAAGCCATTGCAAGAACTAGCTCCCAGCTAGTAAACCACACTCACTATGTTCTTAATAAAAGAGAAAAAATGGGTGGATTGGTAAGCAATTCCCGCCAGTACCTCCAAGGGTACTGAGGGAGCTGGTAGAAGAGCTCACCAAGTCACTTTCAATCATTTACCAGCAGTCCTAGCCAACCAAGGATGTTGCAGTTGACTGAAACTAGCCAGTATGACAGCCATCTACTTGAAGAGCCAGAAGGAGAGTTCTGGGATCTCTAGGCCTGTCAGATTGACCTTGGTATCATGGAAGGTCATGGAGCAAGATTTCTCGGGTGTCATGATGTGGCATAAGAAGAACAACCAGGAATACGGCCCAGCCAACAAGGGTTTATGAAGGGCAGGTCCTGCTTGACCAATCCTATTTACTCCTATGGCAGGTGACCTGCTCAGTGGATGAGGGAAAGTCTGTGAATGTTGACTATTTAGACATTGTTAAAATGTTTGACACCATTTCTCACAGCACTCTCCTGGAGAAACTGGCTGTGCACTCTTAAATATCTTCATCAGTGACCTGGATGAGGGCATCCAGCACTCTCCACCAGTTTGCAAACAACACTGAGTTGGGTGGGACTGTTGATCTGCTGAAGTGTAGGAAGGTTCAGCAGAGAGATCTGGACAGGCTGGACCAATGGGCTAAGGCCAATGGTGAAATTCAACAAGGCCAGGTGCCAGGTCCTGCCCTTGGGTCACAACAACCCCTGATAACACTACAGGGGGGGCAGAGTGGCTGGAAAGCACCCAGCAGAAAAGGACATGGGGATGCTGGTCCACAGTGACTGAATATGAGCCAGTGTGTGCCCAGGTGGCCAAGAAGGCCAATGGCATCCTGGCCTGGATCAGCAATAGTGTGGCCAGCAGGACCAGGGCAGTGATTGTCCCCCTGTGTTCAGCACTGGTGAGGCAATACCCAGGATCTTCTGTTCAGTTTTAGGTTGCTCATTACAAGAACTACCTGAAGATGCTGGAGTGTGTCCAGAGAGGGGAAATGGAGCTGGTGAAGGATCTAGAGCACAAATCCCACTCTAATTATATCTTCATAATTTTAAAAGTTAAGAAATTTAAAATTTTATTATAAATAATAAAAATAATAGCTATTAATAATGTAAACATTTTAAAAAAAATCTAATCCTGTTCTTTTTATTTACCAGAAAAAAGAAATGGCCTTAGTTTAATTCTCATTGTTCTTTTTATAATCTGAAAAAATAACTTTCTCTTCCACTCAAGCCAGTATTATTTTGTGTCAGAGCCAATCTTGTGTCATTTGCTTGATTTATTGCTTTACATGATCTCTAATTCTAATGACCAGCTATCATAATAATTAAGTACAATAATAATCGATGTATTAAGCTGATCCAATTAATGAAAGGAAATCATCTGCTATATGGTTTTCAATTTCTAGCCTACATTTATTTAGAATTATGTAAGCATAAGAGGTGATAGACTTAGAGATATGTTTCATTCAAAGGCAAAAAAAGAAATGAAGCTCCATTTTCACAAGCTATTGCATAAACAGATTTCCTTGTCCTGTTCTATTGCTTATTTTGCCATCATTTATCACATTCTTTCATATAAACTGTGTTTTCACTACTACTATGACCTGCAAAAGGATCTGACAAGTTATGTGTTAATGAAATAAAGTTTGCGTACAATGTAGAGATAGTTATTCCAAAGAGACCAGGGGCTTGCTGTTTGTTTCCTACACAAAGTGTCAAGGTTTGTTGCTTTAAAATCTCTGATACTATTGCTGCAAAGTCAAGGATTTAGTGGGCTCAGGTGATTGTTAGGGTTTCGCCAAATTAAAACACAGAAGATTAAAAAGAAATACAAGACAGCAAAAAAAAGTTAAGTAGGTATTTCTGAATGAGAAACTGCTTGTTTTCTCTGAAAAATACTAAGGTCAATCAATAAGCTGAGAAAACTTTGTGATACACATAACTGCATAAGTTAGGGCTGATCTTTAAAAAAATCTGAAATAATTTTTAAATTATTTTACTACCCTTTATACTCTCTCATTTTTCCCCCCAAATGGGACATGTTCTAAATTAGACAAAAGTCCTTAAAAACTTGTATATGCTGAAATTTGATAAAACGTACATATCACCACATAGATTCAGGCTTCCAATAAGTGAAAATCATTGAAGCATTTGTTTTATCTAAGTCTTAAAATGAAATCTGCCACAAAATGCCCTTTAGTAATTATACATCTGATTATGAGACTTGATTCTTTTTAGTTTTGCTTGCTGCAATTGCTATTTCTTTGTCACAGTTCAAAATATTTCTAAATGGATTTTAAAGGCATAAATTTACTTTTATCATACCACTATATGCTTAGTGGAAAATATCAGTAAAAATGTATCCAGAAATCTTTTAATGTCATTGTACTGTCTGTATTTCCTCAAGTACATTCAGAGGTATGCTTGTGAGAATAAGGTGGATCTACAGGGAGCTCTGCTTATCAATTTCCTTTGATCGCTCTGAGAAAGAAGAGACATGTTACCCCTGTAGTCATGCAGACATGGAAACATGTCCTGCCTGCTTAAGAGCTTTGTGAATTCAAAGTTCAAGACAGAAAAATGTATGAGGAGTAATACAAAATAGCTGCTGAATCATAGTATTAAGTATTGCGACTTACAATTCAAGCTCTTCTGAAAGACACTCTCCATCTCCCTTCCTGCACAGTTTCCTTGCCCATTATCAGAAAGTGAAGATATTCATGTCCATCCAGAACTTCCCCCTATTAAAAAGAAACAGTATTAATGCATTGGATCTTACATAGCTAATGCTACTGTCTTCACAGACCGTCTTTCCATCTATGCAGGTGAGAAAACATTTTTTACCATGTAAACTTTGTTTATATGTCATTCTGTCAAACTGCATTTAAATAAGTGCTTTATATTTTGAAAAGCAGTGTAAAATAAGATAAAGTAAAAAGGAAAATTTACACATTACTTAAAAAAAACCTTGTTTTAACATGGCCTCAGATTGATTTTTTGCTTTGGTCAGTTTTAATGTGGGCTCTGTCTTTTGGGCAACAGTTGTATACTCCATATAATAAAGAAAAGGTTTTACTTTGACCAAGAATTATTTGGATGTACAGGTATGGACTGTAAAGTAGATTTAGAAATAAGTCTGAGTTGGAGCATTTCCTTTCAACAGCTCATGAATCCTGACCTCCTGAAGTCTCTACTGTGACTGATTTGCTAAACTGAGATTAATTTTTGTTTAACCATATTTTCCCATTAGAATGTTACATGCTTACTTTTCTTTTTAACAGGCAATTTTATTTGACTAAACTTGTAGTTCTCATAATGATTGTACTCACACACCAATAATCACATGCCTTTTTCAGAAATCTCTTGGTTGCAAGAAAATTAGTATCAACCCCAGGTTGTTTAAAGTCACTAACCAAGGCATGGAATGTCCCCACAATTTAGTGGAAATCTGTGCTCAAGAGAGTAGTTCTAACACAGAAATCAGCCAGATCATTTTTCCAATACAAGGACAGACACATTTTCTGTTCCCATCTTACCAAAAGGCTTCTTTTTTCCTTCTGGTTTACTGACAATGACTAGTTCACCTAAACTTCCAAATACAACAACAACAACAACAACAACAACAAAAGACTAAATGAAAACCAATTTTAAAAATACCACTACAGGAAAAAGATTCTCTTCATGTAGCAGTTTCAAAATACTGTCCAATAATTGCTGTAGCCTGTGTGAACACAATCCTTGTGCCGCTCATCTGTCCCATAAAACAGGGTAATTCTACCTAGCCACCTTAAGCTTAGTCAAATACTTGAACAGAAATGTCATGGCTTTTTCCCACTTCCATCTACTTGTCTGATTAGAAAAACAATGCACACTAAATAAACAAGCAAACTATAATAGAAGAAAGAAAGCAACAACAAAGAGCTGACAGATAGAAAGCCATTTCTGAATGCCTTTGACTTTAACCTCCCCTGACAACCTATCTTGAAGTTCATTGTAAAAAGGTAGGAGACATGTAAAGAGAGGAAATCAGCTGTCAAAATTAATGCCACAGGAATCTGAGTGTGAAACCAGGCATGGAAGGCTGAATCATTCTTTGAAAAGTGGAGTTTTCCTCAACTATAAGAATTCTTGACTTAAAATAGCCAGCTGTTTTATGCATTTGAGGAGTGTGTGTATAAGCAAATCACCATAGAAAGCTACATAGATTTTGACAATTATTCAGATTACTCATAAAACAGCAATTGCCTTAGCAAATGAAGAAGCCATAACTGGAAATTCCTCTTTCTACCATTTTAAAGGAGTGTATGAATCATTATTAGAAATGTTTGAAAATATTGCCTTCAGTGTCCTTTCTCAATATTAAGGAGAGATAAAAAAATGTGTTTTCTGTCTTAACAATTTTATCTCTGTCATACAGAAAAGGCTCCCATGTTATACAATAGCTTTATTTTCGCTATTCCTAATGTAAAAGATTTATAAACATTATATTTCTGACCTTTTTAAAGAACTCCTCAAATAAGACAAAAGGTCATACACATTCCCATGATCTAGTCAGAATTTACCTAAGAGTTTGGTTGCATCTGGAACTATAGATTTTAATATTGTTTTATTTCTAAGGCTTATCTGCTCATCTCATTTTATGTTAATTCAATTATCCAAAAGAAACTAAATGAAAGATTAAGCCATGATGCATGATTACATAAGCTTCCATTAAAAATGTAATAATTTTTTAGTTCTCAGATAATTAGCAGCAATAATGTGCCACCTATTACAGGAGGAGGTTGCACTTTAGAAGAGGTTAATTGTTAAATGTATTAACTGATCCCAGTAAATGCGAAAAGGGAGTTTGAAGAAGGTTTCAAATAATGATAGTGATGAGCTTTGTAAAAACATTTCAGAGGGAGTGAGAAGAGAGCGAAACATGTCTTGAGACAAAGTTTGATCACTACTGATGAGAAAAAAAAATTAAGTAATCCCCTAAAATAACAGGGAAATTACCTCTGCAACCCAAAAGGTCCCTTGCACTTGAGTATTGGCAAGAAGAATTGCATCATATAGATACATTTTTAAATGTACTGTCTGCTTCTCATGGGGTCTTACCACAAGATTAGGGAGGTGTGAATGCTTGACCACAAGCTCCATGGGGTGGGAAAAAGAAGAAAGAGAAAAGGTGAGACCTCAGAAATAATTGTCTACAGTTGTCTTAAAGAGCTGGGGTCTGAGACTATAAAAAGCAAACTGAAAGGAGTCAAATTATNACAGGCCTAAGGAGAGGTGAGGATCGGGTCATTGTCCTCTGTTTTCCAAAGCAAAATTTCAGGATCTTAAACAGAGTGAAAATTAGAATTAATGAGAAAAGTAATGATACAGTGTAAAGTATTTTACACTGTATCATTAATACTTTCCTGGAAGGATCTGATGCCCATTTCAGAAAATACTAGGGAGATCTAGTCTTGATTTATTACAGTCCAATAGGTTTTAAAAATGTGTGGTAAGCACCACTCCCCTACGCATTCCTGTCTGGCCATAGGACACAAGCTTTCCAACTGTGCGGATGCTAGGGATCAGGAACGCCAGCCTGTCCCACCTGCTCTACCAAATGTGCTGCCAAAGACTTGGGGAACCACGTTTGCTTGTCACCCGGCCTAACCCAGACTCCTATTTGAGGTATGGACGTAGGTTTTGTTTTGGAAACGAGGGAAGTTATTGGAATTGGTGTAGACCTATTGTTTTGCAAAATCATGGGGGCAAACAGCCCACCTCTATACCACCACTCAGGTGGAATGCTGTGTCTCACATCTACTGCTTGCCCTGCTCCCCTCTCATGTTGAGGATTTTTTAAATGGCAGGGGAAGTTGCTCAAACCCCAAGCATTTCACAACAAATCATGAAATATAGTCAGATGAATCAAAAAGTTAATTCTTACTATCTTCAGGCTATTTGCCTCAAAGTCACTGCACTGAATAATTTTGGCAATAAATTATTAATTTTTGATACCTTAAAATTTAAGTATAAAAATGCAGATACATACTGTACCATGAGACATAAAAATTTAGTAGTGAAAGAATAGTTTGATGATGCTTTTCCTATCCCTTACATCAAATATAGCATCTTTTGAAGCCTTTTCCACAAGCTATATATTTTACACCCAGTAGCACACTATCAACATGAGCTGTGTTCCTTGAAACTAATAAAGGAAAGAGTGCCTCTGAATCATAACTCTGAGCTGCAGTTGTTTAATTTAACAAATGGAAATCAATTATTTTAGAAATATCAGATGTCACATTGCATTTGTTTCAATGTATTAATTTCCATTAAACTTCATTGACTTCAGATCATTTTAATGATTCTTCCCCCCTGGGCAGATTGTCATTTCAATCTCTTGGAGATAGAGGTTTATTTTCAATTAATTTTAAGACAGTTTAAAAAATTTGCTCTCGAAAGAAATGGTATGAAAAAGGCTGAGAGATGAAAAAGTATTTATTTGGGTTAAGACCTTGATTTTGAGTAGCAGGTATTATGTCTACTACAGAATTCCAATCAATTTGCCTTTTGGCCTGAATTCATTTGCTTGTGTGCCCTTCCTGGAGAAAAAGAAGTTAAAATTATGGCAAAACCCTCACTTCTTGCATTTATTTATTTCACTGCCTTATATAGACACTTCACACAGGAATGACAGCCAGACATGCTTTATGTGATATTATTCCTTGAGAATTCACACACATTAACAGGTATATTTTTAGGGACAGTAAATTAATAAGATGTAGTTGATATGCTAAAGAGCATTTTTCTCCAG
>WAAG01074482.1:0-19648 GCA_013390105.1 Tichodroma muraria
TCCTCTGATTTTTCTAAGTCCAAGTTTTAAAACATGGAACAAGAATAAACAACTGTGCCTAAAATGTCATGGACTGTATTATTTTTGCAGTTAATGTATTTTCAGACCTACCTTTTCATCCTCAGATTCACTTTGGTTTTCAATTGTTCATTTCTTCAAAGAAATGTTTTTTTATTTTTAATAGGTTGATGAGTGGCTTTAAGAATTAGAGAAGTTGGCTACTGTGCCTTCTGTTCTGAAAGTTCTGTTATGACCTGTGGTCATTATCAAGGACAGAAGGAGAGTTGATAAGCTGTACTGAAAGTGAGTCTTCTGGAAGTCAGAGTGTAAATTAGGTAATGATGTTTTTCATAGACTAGGTGAATTGAATGGTATTTAAGCTTTATATTAAGTAATACCTTTCCAATTATAAGTCCTGTAGCATGTTGTTCAGCATTTTTTGAATTACAGTATCACACTGCAGAATTCCAGAAGGACTTTTGAAAGGAGTTGAATTCTTGATTATCAGTGCAAATTTAGACCTCTCTGTATTTTCATTTGTAATTTTAAAGATACTTAGAATAATAGATATCAAGTGGTTGAAAGTTTGTGCTGAGGAGTAGACAGGATGGGCCTACCTTTCTCTAATCAGTGGCTGGAATGGGACTCCTTTGCAGAGCAAAGCTGATTGTCAGCATGTTTCCTATTCTACCTTTAAATTATGTATGCAGAAAAATCAGTATTGCATTGAAAAACTGTAGCTGCGGTGAGATTTTGACTTCTTTTAAATATCTCAGTGGGATAAAATATATTTAAAATAGCATCTTGAAATATAAATTGTGCTTTGCTTCATCCCATTGGGCAATTTTAATTGTTCCCTCCCCATTAATTGTTTATACTGTGTTGGTCTAATTCTATTTCATGTCTTCAATAATCCGCAAGAAGGGTCTACAGTATATTGATAGAAGTTACAGATGATATCACACTACATGATACCTGAGTGGGACAGGTCCAACAAATTAGAAGATTTTGATCTAACAGCCTAGCAGATTCAGAGAAAAGGTGATGCATTTGAGGAAACTTGGATACTTAGTGAGAGAGAAAAGATAGAAATGTAGTATTGTGGTACAAAGCCTTGAAAATGTAGGCAGCAAACCTGTCTTGCTTCTGGCTTCACTGATGTCAAAAGAATTGTATGTGTATGTGGAAGAGCTGCTGTGAATCAGAATACTTGGGATTGCTGAGGTAATTTCTGAAGTACAGTCTTATATTTTGGCTACCTCAGGGATGAAGAACTGGATAATCTTCTGAAGGCTCAGAGAACAATAACAAAACTAGATGAAGTGAGAAAGGAGTCGGAAAGATTGAGTTGTTAATATGTGTAATTCTTTGTTATGTGATAAATACATGGAAGAGCTTTTCTAAGTATGGAGGCATAGTGATGATGAATTTGAAACAAGGTAAATAGCCAGTGAATATCAGAAGGAAGGTCCTACCAGTAAGATCAATTAGGTTATGGAATGACAGAATAGTGCTTATCAATGCATGCAGTGTCTTGGAAGGTTTCCAGTTAGAGTTGGCAAGAGATTGAACTACATATTTGAATAGGCAGTTTCCATTTTTAGCTTCAATGATTCTATGATAATATAGCTTTTTTGAAATTTGTAGATATGCCAGAAAAAGTTATATCAGGTAATTTGATAAAAAAGCAAGGATTTGCTATATCCCTAACTTTCAAATTCCATGTTGTGCCTTGAATTTGTGATATTTATGCATGTCTTCATTACACATAAATGAGTTTCCTTTTATATGACAGGTGCACAGTGGACTTGAGACAGAACAGTTGTATTTCTTTAAATTTTTAAAGGTGTGATCTTTGTATTCCTTAAATTTCACACAAGGTGCTCTAATTTAACTTACTAGTTCTGTTTTATATGCAGCTAAAATTATTAAAAGTTTAAAATATAAACTACATTTACAACACTGAATCACAAAATAACTGTGTTACATGTGTTCAGACTAGCAGTTGTATGTGTCCAACATTCTTTCAGTACTGTTTTATAAACTATGAGGAACATTTTGGCAGTTTTGGGATGTATATCTCCATTAGCAAACAGAATAGTGTGATGAAATATGAGGAACTAAGATTAGATTAGGTTCTGTGTCTCTTTTTTTACTGTCAGGGCAGCTCACTGAAGACAATAGTTATCGATTCATTGAAAATGCATTGGACACTTAAGGATGTGGTTTTGAAATCCTTGATCAGATGGGTGTATCCCGTAGATAGTACTCCTTCTAAAGGGAATACTTGCACTATAAAAGTGTATTATATTTGTTTTCATTGTGGCCTAAGGATATTATCATCAATCAAGGACCTATTTTTATATCCTTTTGTACATGTGAAATTAAAAAAAATACAACACTGTTTGCTACAATCTTGGGTTGCACTTCCATAAATCTACAATGTACAAGGTCATGATGCAATTTAAAAATGGATTTACAGCTACAGAACAGTCTTGCTAAATAATTAATTAATAAAAGTAAAGCTAAAAATTACTTACAGTATCACATTCAATGTTTCATTGACCAGAGAGATTGCCATGTAGATTAGTTTTCATGGCATTTACCTAAGCAACATGTTCTTTTCTTCCTCCTGTTTTTTGAGTGAAACCTTTCACTGAAGCCTCCTTTTCACGGAATCAGTAAGGTTGGAAAAGACCTCCAAGGTCACCAAGTCTAACCTTTGAACATCACAATGTCAACTAGACTATAGCACTAAGTGCAGTGTCCAGCTGCTTCTTGAATGCTTCCAGGGATGGTGACTCCACCACCTCTCTGGGGAACCAGTTCCAATGCCTGGCCAGCCTTTCTGTGGAGAAATTCTTCTGATGTCCAACCTGAACCTCCCCTTACAGCTTAAGGCCTTTTCCTCTTGTCTGGTTGCTGGTTGCTATTCTGTTAACGTATCTTCTGCAATGCAGTGAGAATTGCAGGTAAAATCTTCTTGCTATTGACTTCAGATGAGCTAGGATTTTATCCTGGGTAACTTATTTAAATTTAAATATACCATCTTGAAACATTTAATTAACCTATTAAATGGACATTAAAACTTAAGTATGATTTTCATATGGTGCTCTCTTTCCAACTTCTTTTTTACATCTGTCTTTTTTGTCTTCCCCTCTGCAATATTCCTAGTTTTCTAAAGCATTTAAATCCTCCTGCTTACATAAGATTAGGAATGTATTCAGACATCAGCATCTCTAATGTTTCCATGTAGTCTTTAGCAAATTGTCCTTATAAAGGTAAGGCCTTATAGTGTATACAAGGCCTTTCTATATAGGCCTTATGAAATGAATTCATATAGAGGATGGAAACTTTGAATAGCAGTACAGTGAAATAGGGAGATTCCTTTTAGTCAGGTGGTATTTCCTATTATAGGTAGAAACAGAAACCATCTTTTGTATAAACTACCTGAAAGCAGCTGGGTTTCTTGAGTTTCTCCCCAGCACTCACATACTGTGAAAAGCTATTTGGGGACAGATTGGGTTGTTTCACAGCTCAGCCCAGAATGTTTGGAGGTCAGATTCTTGCTTCAGGGCACGGGCAGCAGGAAGGAATATGGTGCTGAGGTATTGCATCCTCTACATTATCTGCCAGGGCGTCACTGAGGCCATGGGGAGCAGGAGCTGATAGATGTCGTTTCTCCCACCCCGTGGGATGTGAGATGAGAGGAAGCTGGGTGTGCTCTCATTACCATCTGCTGGGGGAGCTCAGGAGGTCAGCAGGGAGGATCTCTGTGCGCAAAGGAAGGGTGTGTTACAGAAAGGGCTTTCCCACTCCACTGAGCTGTCCTTTGCTGTCTACCAGCCTACATGCCTTGAGATACCCAGGTCTGCCAGGAAGGGCATGGCACACCAATCTCAACAGTGCAGTTTGACATAGACTGCCTTGGACAAATGCTGCAGGGTGCTGTTTCTAATTCCCATTGAACATAACATTTAGCCAGGTTCATGTTCATGGATTGCAAGGCTAGGTAAGGGAGATGCATGGAGAACTTTTCTGTGACCAGATGGAAATATGTACATTTTTAGTCTAGGTCTAGCTACTTCTCTGACTGTGGTACTCTCAGTTTTCAGAGTAGCTTACTTCAGTGGATATTTTGATATTTATATGGTTACTAAATAAACCAGAATGAAACCAATTCACAACTGTTATAATAATTTATAATTTTAAATTAGTTTAAATTACATAAACAGTTTTTGAATCAAGCTCTTGCTTAATCTGCCTTGAAAGAAAAAAAAAAGAAAGGAAAATTAATACAAATAAATGTTCTGCACTAGGCAGTAGGGCTTCATAAATCAAAATTTTCAGGCAGGCAAACTGGCTGCACTTCATAAAGGATTTTTTAAGTAGGTTTTTTTGAGCAAAAAAGGTGAAAGCTTTTCTGAAAATCAAAGTTTATTTAATAATGTATATTTTAAAATGTGCTGAGACTTACTGTATTATTTATTACCAGCTTACAGTTTAAATTCATGCTGAACCTACAGTTTTTATAGATGATTAACTGTAGCCCATTAAAATGTTTCATTCTGTGTTTGTTGCAATGGCTGTTTAAAAAACAATCTCCCCATTTTTGTGCAGAGCTCTGTGTTCTCTTGCTCAAGTATTGTTATTGCCTGCGATGCTTTGCCAGGCTGCCGAAGTGGCAGGTTTCCTTTTGCCAAGGGTAGCTCCGTGAGCTTGCTTCCAGGAGGGCACAGCTCCACAGTGGGTGGCACTCTCGGGTCGGTGCCGGGCACCCACTGTGCCACTGGTGCCCTTCTGGGGTCTCCCGCGCCGGCAGAGGGACTGACGGCTCTGCAGATGTCCCCAGCTGATTCATCCCTGTCACCTCCCAGATGGAGAAGACCTGCCTGGTGAACTCTTAGGTCACAAAAGCAAATCTGACAAGTGAACTGAGAGCTGTCCCGAGAGAACTGTGGAGAGCTGAATGCTGGGTGACTCCAGCCCTCTCTAGGAAGTCGCTGTCAATTCCACGCTGCAGCTGGTAGTGGCTGGGGATGTTCAGTACTTTCTGTGTCATGTTGTACCACCTGAAACATGTTGTCTTTTTATTCATACCTCTCCTGCCTCTCTGTTCGGTCTTGAATGTATTTGAATGTCCTTTCAGTTCATGACTTTGTAAAAGTGTAGGTGCGGAAGAATTTATCTAAGTGTATAGAATGTATATGTATAGAATTGTACTTAAAGTTTCTTAATAATGTAAATGCACTGCAACTGCTTATTGTTACTTCTTCTGAAATGCATTAGACGTTTACACGGACAGGAAAGCAACACAATATGATACTTCTAATAACTTATTTATTTGCAAAAATTATAATATTTTTTGAGATATAGACTCAGATATTTGTTTTAAAGATTGTTAATACTGTAGCACTGTAGAAATTATTCATCAATTAAAAGACATATTTTAAACTTTGTTCTAGTTGATTTTTTAAATTATTTTTTAGCATGTAGAAGTCCATTCATATAAACATTCAGCATATTACACCAGACTGGTGTAATTATTTACAAATGTTATACTTGTTTATTTAGAATTACTTCACAAATTAATCTTGAGGTCCCCTGTAACATATTTACTCTACCCAGACAGCCTTTTCATATTTCTTAAAACGTATTCCATAAAAAACAGGTAGATTTGAGTAGTAATCATATTGGTTTGTCAAAGAAGAGCAAAAAACACAGGGCATTAAAGAGAATATCAACATGTATGAAAAAAATTGCATTATAGTGACCCTGAAATAGATGTTCCAGTAGTAGATGTTTCAGTATTTTGGAATAGGACTTTTTTTGTGGTATTAACCTTTGAGAGGGATGGAGGCAGAGAAGATCCTCTGGCTGTCCTTTGCTGTGTGACTAACAATGACATTGCAGCTGTGAGGATTTCGTTGCCATGACAGTATGAGAAAGTAGTATGTGAGCATTCACACCTACTTCTTTTGAATTAGGAATCAAGTGGTTGTAACCCCAAGAAGCTTAACTGCATATAAAGCTTAAATCCTATTAGTCAGATGTATTATAATGGAGATGTAGATCTCCTAATCTGAAAGTCACAGGAATGGTCTTCTGATCTAAATTTACAGGACAGGATTTAAGGTGTCCTGGCCCTCTACCAAGGTTAAGCCATTCAGATTTCTGTAGAAGCTAGTGGAAGAATATCCGCTGATCTCAACAGGAGTGTGATGGGATGTAGACATTCGTGTATACTCTTCTGTGTAATTCTAGATTTACCAGGGAAAGAGTGAGCTGTAGCCTTCCTGTCAGTACTGTCTGGGAGAGAGCCTGTGCTTGTTGTGCATTAGCTGTTGCACGGTGACACTTCCTCCCAGCTTTGCAGGGTGCCCAGCACCAGTCCCTGAGGAGCGCTCCAGAACACCTCAGTAGTACACTGCTATTGCATTATACTGATTTGAATCCAGCAGAGTTGTAGAAACTCCCTTCACATACCTACATAAGTATCTTTAATTTCTGAAATTAATCTAGGCTCAGTGAGACATCCCATTAAAAATAGTCAGAATAGATCATCCCTCACAGCTGCTTGGACATTCCTTGCTTGAAATGCTGCTGTCACTGAACAACTTTGATTTTCATATATAATCTCTTGGTGGTTTGTGCTCATACCACATTCACAAGATGGCAGTTTGCCTGCCCTTAAGTGGCTGTTCCAGATTTGGTAGAAAAAATTGCAAACGACAAGCAAGAAAAGACTCAAGTGGGTGTCCTGCTCCACACACCAAGCACCCTCCTGAGCTCAGAAAAGAATCCCAAATCCTAGGTGAATGGTAACATTTGCATGCCTTTTAATTTATCATGTGTGAAACTGCATAGTATAATATAGACCTTCAACTCATGACATAAAGAAACAAATTTTGTTATCAATGACAACAAATTACATTTTATTCTGCAAATTAAGTCTGGAAAGACCATTAAGATTGAGACTGATTCAGTGACAGAACAGAGACAGCATTGTGGATCTTGCAGCTGACACTTACTGCCAACTGAAAGCAAGTACTTAACATTACTTTTGTTTTCATTCAAAGAGAGATGATATTACTGAGAATAAAAAAACTGAATTCTTGCCAGAAGGAGTCTTTTACAGCAATCATCTCTGACTGGGGCTCAATTGATTTAACCTTCCAATCTCTACATTATATCCAGCCAACTCTTAACAAAAGAGTTCTGTCTCTAGGAAAAAAAACAAACCTGGACACTATTCCTCCAGAGGTTCTTAAATAGAAAATGTGTTTCAGGCTTCTGAGATATAAATACTTTTGAACATTTTCGTAGACTTGAGAAATGTTTCTTTAAATAATTTGAAGATTTACTTATTTGTTTGTTTGTTTTGTTCTGTGTTCTTACTAAAATAATAGAATGCTTGAAAAAGTGTTGGAAGTGTGGAGAACAATGCCCATATACTAAATATGCTGGTATTGGATCTTTAAAAGGATGATCATATCTCGGGGTTACCAGAAAGAAAGTAGAGGCACAAAGTAACTGCTTAAATGGAAAGAGTAGCTGAAATATCACACCTGCATTTTCAGCTCCATTTGATCCATAGGCAATGTCTGCTGCTGTTTATTACTAATGTCGCTGTGTTCATACTTGCTACAGAAGATTTTGCATTTTTTTAAATCAATAGACATAAGTAGTTACTGGTGGTAGAAATGTGTCACTGTTATGTGCAGCTTAAGTGGGAAAAAAGTAAAAAGAGGGCATGGTATTTCCATTTCTCAATGCTTTTAAACTGAAAGATTGTCTTAAGAGCCATATTAAGCAGTGTTGCCATCATATTGTTTATTTTGCCATCAAATCAAATATAAGCTACTTTTTGGGTTATTACTTTCCCACAGTTTCTTTGCTGTGTGAAAATATGTCCATGGTCTTTATGATTTTCTCAGTTGCCTCAGGGCCCTGCTATTTTACAGGTCAGCAGTAATCCCCAACTGGAACACTTCATTGTGATATTCCTAAATTGGTGCAATAGTCTTTAGGAATAACTTGAAGGATGAAGATAAAATATTCTATACTAATATCTTTGATGAATGCTCTTGCCTCTTCAAAATGTCTATTATATGTGAATGGGTTCGTGTGGTTTGTTTTATACTTGCTTGTTTGTTTCCTTGTTTGTTTCCACCTCTATAGTTACTTAAAAACTAATTACACCCTTGCCTACTGAATATAAAGTCAGTGGACTTTTGTGGTTTCAGATATGTGAGTTCCTTGCATTTATGGCAAGTCTGTAGTCAACTTCCCTGATCATTAGCTTCAACTCTTAGCTGCAAATATTTGTGGGAAAGATACAGTGACTTCACCTTCTCTCTGAAGTGAGCGTTATATTTCACATTATCTTTCTGAAGGCATTCAAGGTTTAAACATGCTTGTCTTTTAGTTCTGCTGCCTTCTGATCTGTGCAGGATGCTGACAGAGAGGGAACAATCATGACATCTCCTGTAAATAACGTCAGGTTGTTGTTCTCTTTTCACTCCCCTGGCTCCTTTGAGCACTTGCTACAATCCTTGAGCCCTTAGACAGCACTAAATTGGAGGCAACTCAATCACCTTCCTATGGTCTGTGAAACATTTGGGGTTAGACTATGCAGAGGGCAGAAAGCCAGCAGAGAACAATGGAACTAACACTGTGTGCTAGGTGAAGAGTGAGTGGCTTTAGCCACGTACCATGTGTGATATGCAGGATGCATGGTTAGGGAACTGAAAGGGAGACAGTTTCTGAGTCACTAACTCCAGGATGGCTGGTGTGCTTGTGACTGGAACAGACTTGCTATTTACCCTTCAGCATTGAGAAGACACATGAGACGTGCTTCACTGATGAGAGGTACCATTTATATATCTGCTCTTGATTTTCAGTTCTGGGCACACTATGTGCCTGCAATTTGCATGGTTCTACATGTTAAAAGAATTAACACCTTCCGCCAGTGTTTTAATGTAGTTTAATTCTGAGATGTCAAGAACTTCTTGGAAGAAATAACACCTTGGACTGATCTGGTTCCATCTTGAGAGCACAAGTGTTTCAAGGAGCAGAAGTAAATCTATTTAGGGTTTTGGGTCCCCTCCATAAATAGTTCTGGCAGCTCATTCAGTCCAGTTTCCCATCTTTCTGATGTCATCTTCTCCAGCATAGCCTGTATCTTCTAATTCATTCTGCACTATGAAATCTCATTACACAAAATAAAATATTTATGAAAGAGAAATCGGAAGAATATAGGTGAGCCAGCATACTGAAAATCTGGGACCTCTCCTTCCTCACTGCAGTCTTTTGTGACAGTCATGGAAGGAATATCAGACCAACAATTCTGAGGAATAACAAAACTGTTGGTTACAAACACTGGTCTGAACATTTCCTGACTGAAACTGTTTGAGGGGAGTCTGCTCGTGGATGTGTTTCTTGTAAGTGCTTGCTGAGAATTTCAGGCACTAGCCCTTTTTCCCAAGTCCTATTGCTTTAAGATGATTGTGTGTACTTCACTTCAGAGGTGATCCTGAAACTTTCAAGGCATGAAGGAACCTTCAAGGTTCCTGAAACCTTGTGCTAGCGCTAAGATTTCTACCTTTCAAAGGCTTTAACCTTTCTGTGATTCAGTTGTACTCCCATTACAGGCCCATAGCATCCCTCTAGTGATGATCTTTCTTCATTGTGTATTTCTCATTTCCCTGAGACTGATGTATCTAAAAATATTCACAGCCCAAGTAGAATTACCTAGTATTCTAGTATTTCCTCTGGTTAAAAAGGTTATTACCCTGTATTTGGTGATTGTAAGCATGGAAGTTTTTTGATCTCAGGCATGCTTAGTTTCAAAGCTGTGAGATATACAACAAAAATTGGAGGAAGGGGTTAAATTACTCCATTATTTACTAGAACCTCTGAGACCATAACGGGTGCTTATTGAACGATATAATGAGACATGTTTAAAGTCAGCTGCAGACAGGCTATTATTTCAGTTTGTCTCTCTGAGAAACCACATAGAGAGAATTATCTCATGATGATGGCCACTGCCCCAAGCACTAAGCAGTGTCATCCTGGTTAGAAGCTTCTTTTCTGTGAGAAACTGAGAAATAATTACCATGGAACTACCCTGAGTTCTAAATAGCTGTTATTCTTTAGGTACACTGCTTAGGGAGAGGTTTCATCTACAAATAATACCTCTCGAGACTGCGCAGGCAGGATGTGATAATTTACAAAAGCGCTTAAGAGATTGCATTTTGAAATGTCACAGCTGGGTAGGTTTGCAGTTCACAGTAGGTTTGGAGATACAGATCCTGGGGCCAGATCCTTTGCTGCCATGCCTCAGTGGAATCACGCTGACTTACAAAATTTTGAAGACTGTACTTTTAAAAGAGCTTTTCTAAGAATAGTTCAAAATTTGAATAGGTAGTATGTGTGAAAAGGTGATTTATTTATTTTTTTTTAATTTAAAAGATTTTAATTTATTTAACAAGTTTCTTTAACAAAGCTGGAAACAGTGAAGGATTTTCTTCTGAACCAGTTTTAGAATTAACATTTCTCTGAATATTCAAATAATGTGAAAATGCATTTTTGATGGAAAATTGCGTTATTTTCTTAGGGAATTCTTGGCTAGGGCAACCACCAAGTTCTGAGACTGGGGATGAGATATAGGGAGGAGGCTGAAAGAAGGTGAATGAAAAGCCACGTTGCCTCCCCAGCTATGAGCAGCCAGTGGAGGCTCCCACACCAAGATACCCAGGGAAGCAGAGACTGGCCACAGGGAGAGACTGGCCACAGGGGGCAAGGCACAGTTGTAACAATGGCCATAAAATCTAGACAAAAGATTTCCGGAGTCTTCTGCCAGGCAAACAAAACGAGGTAATTCTGCCGGGGGATGAGGGGGTGAAGGATTAATTAACCCCCAACTTGAGGAGAATACAGTCTCATTCAATGAGATTTCATTGTATTAATTTTACCTCATTCTGTCATTGACAGAGTAATCTTTTGTTCTGAATTAATCTGTTTCGTTCCAGTAAAAAGCAATGTGATGAAAACTTCTTCTATCTTGTCATGCATCTATTTTCTTTCCTGGTGCATTTGACCCAGAATTTGGAAAACGGTGGCAGGAGCTTGAACAGGGAACCAATTAACTCTTCTTCCTGTGTTTTTACTGCATATCTCTAAAGGAGTGTTTGGCTCGTTTTGTGCTTCAGGAGATTAACCTGGATTCACCTTAGCTCTGTACTGTGAAAATTTTCTATGGTCCATCTGAAACAGCCACTCCCCCAAAGCCTTTTGATATCGAAGTAGAGTTTCATTAGAATCCAGCTATTTGAGTTTCACCTCTGCCAAGGATTTGGCTTCAGACTCTGGTAGCTTCCAACACCTTCTGATGCAGGGGCAGATCTTCGAAAGGAACCAACCACTACCATGAATCTGGACTCTTGCAGTGGTTTGTGCTTTCAGTCTGGAGCATAGATAGAGTTTAAATAATCCCTCTTCTAACAGTTCACCCCTGTCATTTTTACTGCTATGCCCTCTGGTAAGGATGGTTGAGTGAAAGAATCATATTTTGTTCTCAGATGCTTAGAAAGAGGCTCAGTGTTGTGACAGACAAGAAACTGGCGGAGAAAGCAAAGGATGAAGTGACAACAAGAACTGTTTAGAAAGTAGAAACATGAGATTAAACAACAGTGCACAGTAAAAACAAGCTAGTTCCAAAGTATTAATGCTGATCTTGCATGTCTGAGGTAAACACAGAAGGTTTCCATGTTTCCCAGATTTTTTTTCTGACACTTGAAAAGTGGACCAGATGGTCATTTGGTGGGAATTTAGGTAGTGCCAAGAAAGTGAAGTTGCTGGTTTACAGCAAATGATATGTGGCCCTTTGTGTCTATAACCGGCATCATGTGTATTTCTCTTTTCTATGTTTCTTTAAGTTTTCTAAACTGCATCTCTCTATATCATTCTTTGGAAAACTGAAAGAAATCAGTGACTCTCATTTCATTGTACTTGGCCTTACTTGGTCTAAGGCTATAGCAAATACAATTTTTCCTCTCTGTTATATGTGAGTCTCTTCTGACACTGAGAACATTATATTGTATATATCTATATCTATATATATATATCACAAGGGATTGATGTTATTTATTGGATATAAAATTAAAGGGGATGCTTACAAACAATTATAATAATACAGTATCTGCAGACAAATGGCTTTTCTGACACATAACAACAAAATGAGTTATTGCTGTAAGTGTCAATTAATGCTTTTAAAATGCTTTAATTGAATGGTATCTATTTCAGACTCTTGAAATGTAGAGGTAATTTGGGCTAAAAGAAGATATGATTCACAGTCAATATGTAACTGTGACTTGACAAGGAGTTTAATAGCTGCCTGAGGCAGATCAGAATGTGTGATAATGAGAATCTAGCAGAAAACCACATCATGGAACTGAACTTCAGAGTTTCCCTGGGTAAACAGTGTCAGTGACTAGCTGGTCATGCTCCTTCTACAAGGCAAAAAGGCAGAAGCAGTCAGTCTTGACAGACTGCTGCAATCTTGGAGTTAGTTACAAAGTACTCATTTTTGAAGTAAATATGTGCATTCATTCATAGTCATATTCAGATATATAGTACATACAACCATATATAAAACATTTTTTTTTTAATGCAGTTTAGTGAAATGCATTTCAGCATGACAGAGAAGTGGGATCATAATAAAGCCTTCAATTTTCTGTGCTGTTCTGTCTACTCATGTCCCTTGCCAAGTCCTTTCTTGGAAGCTGTAAAAAGAAAATTATTTGCTGGCTTAGGTTTGGACTTAATTCTCTTCCCTTCATTGCTACTGTACTCTTCTCTGAAGGGGATCATTTTACATTTTCTTAATTGCAGAGAGAGGTCGTGGTGTTGGCAGTGGTTGTACTGAGAAAAGGGTTTTAATGAAGTGCAGTCCACTTACTGCACGGGAACTTTAGCACCTGCAAGCTGAATGATAGCATCCTGTCAAGATGATGTTGATGACTTTGTCACCAAGGGGACAGATTTATTTGCACCCATGTATTTTATAGCAAAATTGGGCTTTAAAAATGTTTTGTCATGTTGTTTTATGACTATTTGTATTTTTCTGTTTGAGACTATTTCTACTTGGAAGTAAAATAAAAGGGAAGCTATTGGCTGGATATTAAGATGAGATCCCTTTCAAGTAATTTTAGACTTCTATGCTGAAGATGTCTTTGCAGTATACAACCTTCTGTTTAGAATCAGGGGAAAGAAATGTGTGGTTCATTTAACCTTTTGTAGACATCAAATTTTAATTGAGATAAACCCCACTCCAGCCTCTTTGGCTATAAATAACATACTGTTCCTGGATCTGCAAACAGTACACACAGGGACACTGATAAAGGACTCCACACTGCTCATAGGCTGCCCCATCAGGAGGAGACTGGCTGTATCCCTGCTATATATCAGCTTTCTTTTGAGGAACTCTCCAAAATGGATCCTTCTCCAAAACTGTTCACTTTCCAGGGCTTGTAAGTCCCACTTCAAGCAAATGAAGGAAAACATTGAAGACTATTTCTAAAGGAAAAAAAAATTAACCCTGTATTTTTCAGGATCTTGCCTCTGAGAAACTTAGAAATTCTGCACCTCTTAGAGGCTTCCTAGAGCCTTAGAGACATGTATGTGACTCTATTTTCAGTTCATGCTTGCTCATGTCCTCTCTCCAATGGGTTTTCAGTCCAGTTGTGAACTTCAGCCACATGAAAAAGAGACAATAATGTTTCAAAGACACTGTATTCCTAAATATTTTTTTAGAAAATTTTTGCTTGAATACAGAAGAAAAAGCCAAGTGAATGTTACCATAAAAGAAAGGCAGCACCATCAGCTGGTCATTGACTTGCCCCTGGCTGAACTGGGGACACACGCTGGCTGCCCCACCAGCACCAACAGGCTCTGGACAAGCCACTGTGCCCTGCTCTTTCTCTAGCTGGTACCTAGGGGATGCAATAGAAAGCAAGGATTTCAGAGCAGAAATCTTGGGTTGCTGAGAGAGAAAGGCATTAGGAAGCCGCTGGGTCTATGATGAAATGCTGAGTAGATAAAAATCCATAGGAATCCAGGCTTAAACTGATTGTTCTGAACATGTCATTTCTAATCACTTGTAAGATTGTAAATACTGTTCACTTCTAGAGGTCAAAGAAAGATCAGGAGAATCTGAGGGAATAAAATGGACATACTCTTCAGAAATGGGAGCAAACAGCTGACTTGCCTTCACCTGCAGCATTACTTCCTGCAATCCCCAGATCCTTGCTATGAAATCCTCTCAGTACCCCTCTGAAACACAAGTGTGAAGAAAATTGCACTCTGCACTTCTATTTAGCTAACAGAAAAGAGGTAATCTCTGCTGCCAGGGTATTGTCCAAATGTTGTACTTAATGAGTCTTCTTAAACACCTTAATGAGAGAAAAAGGTATAGAAAGACAGTTCCTTTGAGCAATTCATTTCAGAATAAGGGAATGCTCAAAAGTGGAAATTCTGCAAGCCACAAAACACAAATTCAGTGTAGAAGGGAGTCCAGGCTGAAACATCCATAAGAAAGGAAGAAAAACTGTGTCTCCTCGCTTGTCAGGCTGGTTACAACCAACCCAAACAACTGCTTAAAATCAGCATGTGCCTGTCTACTGTATCTTACAATAAGATACTATTGTATCTTATGATTTAGATCTCCTCAGCCTTTGAGTTTGTCTTGGGTATTCAGAGCATCTTGTGGGCCTTGTGAATTTCTGCCAGTGCTCCTTGCGCTGCTCTGCTCAGTCCTGATTCTCTGGCCTGTCCTATTGACTGACTTCTTGGCCCTTCAGCTTGAGGGTCCATGACCCAGGACTTAGCATAAATGAGTTAATTTCATGCTGTACTGAACACTGCAAAAAACACTAGATTTTTTTTTTACACTTTTAAATGTAATGGTATGTTTTGTTATTTAGTTTTTTTCTTTGTTTGCTTCTTCAGAATTAAACTTTTTGTCTGCCCTTTCTAGACCTTTATTGTATCCATCATTCTTTTTACCTGTGCATTTGCTTTCTATCTTTATGGACTCTTTTACTTTTTAATGAGCCTGGATATTTGACCTGTTTTCCACCTTAGAACAGATACAGTAGTCTATTCCCTAAGAGTCAATGTTCAAGATGTTGTTGTCTTTTTGTGTGGAGCTCTAGAATACCCACCATGGCAGCCATTCTGTGTGTCTGTGCTCAGCAGCAAGAGGTTTTGTCTCTGAGATCTCAAATTAGTTCAAAAGCTGGTATTGAGCTGACACAAACTTTAACAGAGTGATGTTCTGCTCACATCATTCCCTTCTGAGAAATTCTCTTTCACTGTGTAGACTGTGAATGAGTCCTTGTTTTTAACGGGTACATTAAATCCCACTCTGCAAGCTCTTACAAAATGTTTTCCCCTAGGAATATAACAGTTCTGGCCAAAGTCTGATTGCTGAAAATACACATATATTGCATGGTATTCCAGAGGGCTACAGGTGTACACTGATTCCAACTATGATTTTCAGTCTTTGGCTTGTAGAAATTCAGGAATTCCTTAATTTTCCTCTGTCCTTCATTGGCTAAGGGTTTAGTTACTCTCTATTCTGCAAAACTGTCTTCTGTTCCTTCTAACACTTGCAATCGGATCTAGTTCTCTTTTGCTAGTACTAAATAATCTCTGCCTTTTCACAGGTTTAAATCCGTACTGTTGATTGGATTTTTCGCCTTGATTTTGACATCTGAGCCCCATTACAGTTTTTTCTGACACAGTGATTATAATACCTGTATATGGTTTATTTTGATTTAAGGCAAGGTATAGATCTGCTATACATGGCTCAGAATTTCTTCCCTTCTGATCAGTTTCTCTGATAAAGCTGATACCTCTCAAGCATACTTTCTTTCTCCTAGAAGTGATACACCCATTCAGTATCTTTTGTGCTGCCTCATCACTGGCTCAAAATTCAACATTTCCCTATGCAAACCTGATTACATGAAAATCTAATGCCTGTCTCCTAGCAATATTTTAAAAAATACCCACTTCAGGGCCATCTTTCTTTCATGTTGTCTTCCCAGAAAACATAATGGTCACTTATGGAACGGTCACAAAAATAGAACTTTTTCCCCTTGTCTGATACATTTCTGGAAAATGTCACATTTCTTGCAGTTTTAACCTCACATCTCTCCATGAAACACTATACTCACTACTTCTTTCTAATTCTAAAACCTTCTCTCTGTTTTTGAATCTACGATTTTTTATTCCTTGCTCCTTGCACGAGGGAGTACTCTTTGGCTTGGGAGCTTTTTCAGAATTCAGAATTACAGCCTTTAAGCACAGTGAGTCATTACTACAACAAAAGGTAAAAAGAAAGACAATGTGAAGAAATAGTACATTAGGGAGGGAGACGAATCTATGTAGTCCACTCTGAGCCTGGCTGCAGACAGCTAACTCTGACAGGATTGCTCCAAACCAGCACATTTCAGTCTCTGTCATGACCCCTTGTTCTCACATGCAGTCTATAATCACCTGGCCTTGAGAAAAAATACTCACTTGGTCAGAAAGTCAGAAACATGTTAAAGAAATATTCTGGACTCTGAAGAAGAGCTATGTCCTCTGTGCAAAAGAAGGTGTAGGTAATTATTTCAGCTATTGACAGTTACAGATGGTTTTAAAACATGAAACTTTTCTCAGCTGTTTTTAAAAACACTAGCTGGATGAAAAAAAAGATAAAAGGATTACATTGAGCTGTACTATGAAGAGGGTCTGTGCCTCTGGAGACTGATGCTCCTTAAATTATGGAGGGTTAATAAGTGTCTGAAAGACACAGTTAAAACCCACGAATCACATTAATTGAAGAAAAATTGCACTGTTACCCTAAAAGCCCATCCCAAAATGTGCTGTTCTGCATTTGCAGGATGAACCATACTAGTGACTAGTGTGTTGTTGGCGGCAATAAATATCTCTTGGGATGGTTGTTATGGAAAGCCTTGAGACAACAGAGATGAAAGAGACAAAGGTTTATCAAAGGTTTACAGTCCCAGGTAAGAGTCATGGCTATTTTGAAAGGTTCACCTCATTCAGCAACAGAGACAAGGACTTACCAAAAGCTCAGCAGGAATAACTAACAGCAGGAGGTGAAGCAATTTAATGATGTGAAAGGCAGCTTCTATAGGTGAAATATGGAGGATAACAAATCTGGGAGAAGGGATGCTTCACTTTATTAAAAATTATTTATTTTTTCCAATAGCTGACAACAATAGCAACAGCAGCTGGAAGTACCTGAGAGTGAGTGACAGTGAAGGAGCCAGGATGAGCCGCAAATAACAGTAAATAAGAAAAGTGACTTGAAAAGGCTCAGGGCCCCTAGTGGCTCTAAGAATAGTGAATTGGGACAACAAAAGCAAGAGTGCACTTTGAAAGAAAACACGAATGTGCTCTTCCTCCTGGCCGCATCTGAACCCTTTCTCAACTTATAGATCAATGCAGAAGCAAAGATGTGCTGAATCTTTCATGTGGCTGTTCTGTTCTATAATAAAACCTGAACAAACAGGTTTTGTTTACCAGCCTTCTAGTGAAGCCACAGTTTGCAATCGGGACTCTTCTCATGTACCATTCTCCAGTCTACTGAAGCAGAAGGTCAGGTCTTCCCTTGACACTTACAAAACAGCACCAATTTCCATTGGCGAGTCTCTAGCAGTTCACTTCAGCAGTGAACTTTGTAATGGAAACAATGTTTAATTTGCGAGTATGAGGAATAAAAAATTTTTCCATCAGCCCAGGAGTTCAGTGAAAAACAGGCGCCGCAATTCTGTGAAGCTGACAACAACTTTTAGTGGTGTCTGAATACACAGACTTTGCAAATAGACCTGCGTTTGAGTCATAAGCTTTCTCCCCTTGGATGAACAGCTTCACATCTGTATTGTCCTGCTTGTTTCGTTGCTTCGTTTTTAAAACTGGGTTTTGTCAAGGCAAATAATATGCTAAGTGCCTTGTGAAATATCTACAAACAACTTTCTTAGTCAAGGATGGGTTTTTGCCCTTTTTTTCTGCCACTGGGAGTCTCAGAAGAAGCTTGGGTCAAAGTACCGTAAGTCAGGGAATTTTGTTCTGACTCAATGTACGTACTTTCATAATGTTTCCTACTTAGTGAATTACTTATTTTTGTCTTCATATCATTATGTTTTTTTGGCACCTCCTTAACTGGAGACTATTTTGAGGGGCAGCAGCTGCAAAGAAACTGGCAGCAGCATGACACCTCACCTGATGGCAAAATTCCCTTCTCATTGTGGTGACCACAACTCGCTTACATCTGAAAACCTTGTCTTCATTCATGAAAAAAATTAACCCTTTAACTAAGACCTGCTATCACTGATAGCCCTTCCCTGTGTAGACCCTGGCCAAGACATGAATAGTATTTCTGATACTTCCCTCTCATGTCTGAATGCAGTTTCATGGAAAATTAAATATAACAGTAGAACTTGCCAGTGACTGTGAGGTGAATGATAAGTCTTCTCTCTGCTCCCCGGTACATTCAGTGTTCATAGCATTGAGTTTGGCAGAGCTGCTGGGTTCACTCATTTCCTTTACTCTCAGCCAAGATTCCCAGTAGTGTCAGGACAATTTTAGAAGCAAGATACACTCAACTGAACTTCATCTATGAAGAGATGAACAGGTGCTTATAGCTCAGTTGTCAAGTCCATACAGCTATAGTCCAACTAGCTATTACCTTGATGTGTTTTTTCTGTCTGAAATAGAGTAATTTTTGAGTATGGACTTTTGGCCAATCCTCAGATTTCAGGAAGCAATCTACTCCTAAACTGACTCATTCTGGGGAAAACAAAAATGCAGAGAAGACAGGAACAAGATCTGCAGTATCCAGAGTAATTTTCAGGGGTGGAGTAGTGGCGGTGTCTGCTGCTGGGGTTGGAGCAGCTGCAGGGCCTGTTGTCACATTGTCAGATTTAAAGACCTTTCCTTCCTGAGGACACTGAGCACTGTTGAACATGGCTTGATAGGCCTGGGCCAGGCCCAAACACATTGCAGTGACTTGGGCCTTCTGTGGGGTGCCAGGGTGATCAGACACTTTTTAAGAATATTTTGCTTCTTTCCTGGATTCTGCACGTATTGAGGGGTAAGGTGCAAACACATTGGAGGTGCCACAGCCCTGGAGACTTGCTCATACAATCCACCCACCCCACCACTCTGAACTATCTGGCTTTTGGGAAGATGTCTGGGTAATATTCTTAATTATTTGTCTGACCTTAAAGAAGGCCTGAACCATATGCAACAACATGATGGCTCCTAACAAAAATAAACAGTTTGGTTTCAAGGGTTGTCACAGGATATTCAAAATCTTTAAAATTCTTGACTCCAGTAATCAGCCTGGAAGGTAAGGAAGGAATAAAGGAGGGGAGAAAAAAAATAGGAAGGTGTTTCCCCCCTACATTGTTCCTCTGAGAAAAAGGAGAAAAAGCCAAAGGTGTGATTTTTAGTTGTTCCCAGTAGATGACTCCCAAAGCACAGAGGTACCTGCAATACTGAATACATCCACTAGGTTGGTGTCCCGACAAGCAACACTGTCATATCATAAACCCAGCCTATTAAATACCCACGG
>WAAG01074482.1:19871-39073 GCA_013390105.1 Tichodroma muraria
AATTCACTGTCAGTTTGGGTCAACCCTCCCGCCTATGCTCCCTCACAGTTTTTGGGGTTTTTTTGTCCATCTCTTCACTGAGACAAGGAAAAACAAAAGTCCTTGACTTAGAATAAAATGACTTAGCAAAAAACTCATCAGTGTGTTATCAACACCTCTCTCATTCTGAATCCAAAACACGGCACTGTAACAGCTACTGAGAAGAAATTAACTCTGTTCTAGCTGAAACTAGGACACTGAGATAGGTAAGATAGTTGTTAAGCAATATCCAGAATGCTTTCTGCCATAATACCCTCTCTGAAGCCTGCTTTTAAGTTCTCTGTGCTTTGCTACATTGCATGACTTCAAATTATATTTCAGTGAAGGAACAGAACTGGTGCATCCACCTGCATAAAGAAGTGATAAGGAAAGGTTATGAGGAATCACGAAGTAAGAAGCTGGAAGCTAGAGAGTTCTATGAGGAGGACATGGACAGGGCATGGACATCTTGACATACAGACAGTGAATTTAGTCTACAGATTTTGAAGTTTACAGCCTGCAAGGCTGAAGATGTGGCAGCTGACACACTCCAATTGAATTGGAAGCATCAGAGACCCCATACTGCTGTCCAGATCAGCAAAGGCATAGATCAGCAGGAACCTGGCTGGAGCATCTCAATGGCTGCCCATACTGCTGAGCAGAGGCTTGCAATAGGAGTGGGTCTGTGGGGTGAAACAGTTACCACTGGGGATCCAATGTCCACACTATCCAGCATGGGGGCATGGAGGAGAGGGGATGGAGGAGGCTATTAATGCCATTAATGCTTGGAGCCCACTAGATACAACCCAACCCAGAAGCCTGTCTTCTGGTTTAATTTAATCTGAAAGCAAGCCATCTTGTGTACCCTGAGACAACTCCACAAAGCAAACAAAAGGAAGATTGATAGGGTGACTGACTTTAAAAACGTTCCCTGAGTGTAATACCCTCTCCATTTCTCTAACAATATATATAACAATAACCTGAGTGGAAATCATTCCCATGGGCAGGAAGAAGTTTGGTTAAGAGGTGAACCAATACTCATAGGAAACAAAGCAGTGCTTGTTCCAGAGTTCTCTGTTTAGGATGTTGAAGTATTTCTCACACAGCTGTTTACTGTTTGTAAAATACCATAGACCCACAACTCCAGCAAATGCTGATCACCTGTGCCTGGGTCTCTGGTCTCTGGCACCACAGACCTCTGATCCCTCTGTGGGGCCTGGGGTCATGCTGCATAGCCAGTAACACAAACCTGTTTCTATTTCCTCTGATCATTAATCACTCAGGATTTCATTGGTGCTTAGTGGCGATACTTTGGGCTCTCCTATAAAGACTATAAGATTTCGTGTACTTGGAGCCCTTCTGCCTTTCTAAGGCACTTACATTTTCTTTTTCTAGGAATAGCCTTGGTGATAAAATGAGTCACCTAGCCCTCTGCCAACAGTGAACATGATGACTGACGCCTAAATGGCACCTTTCATGTTAGGAATGTTTAAACTTATGTGTGGAATCCTTCCCTGGCTGTACTGTCAATACACTGCCAGAGCCTTTCTACATGCACAGACCGGGAGGTCTCAGTGTGAGGATTCAACACCCTTCGTTACTGCCTTGGAAAGGATCTGCGTGTGAGGCTCTGACACGGCTGGCAGGCATAAATGTTACACAGGGAGTTAGGGTGCTCTATCACAGGTTTCTTTCGCCCCAGGGCCCAAATCCTGGCTAGCTCTAGACGCCGCTGAGTTACCCCGATAATGGACTGAAGGTAAAAGACAGAGGCGCTCTTTTCTTCCTTGGGACAAACAGTCCCACTGCTTTACTGTAGAACCCAAAACCCAGGAGGCAGAAAAGAGAACGAATGCCACGTGGCTGGGGGGTATTATCCCAGGGGAATAGGGGCATGGTAGGGGAGAGGGGCTACAACCAATAGGAAAGGACACACAGAGGAGGGGGTGTGATTAGGGACAGACCAGAGGATATTAACTAGAACCTGGAGGGGGCTGAAGGACATACCATGTGCAAAATATAATTAAACTGTCTTTGGGTGGGAATATGACAAACCACCCAGTGCAATAATAACAAAATGAACTAACTATTTAGTGCAATACAACAGTGCTCCTGTGCCATGCTGCAGGGAACAGCAATGGAAGGGAGCTGTGCAAGTCCTCTGGTGAGATTCCTGCAGCCATGTTACAGGCACTTCTCATCCCTCCAAATGTTCCAACAGCTTGATTCTCCAGCACACCAGTGCTAGAGTGCTGCAGAGATCCAGCCAGTTGACATGAAAAGGTAAGTGGCATGAGCTTTATCCTTATTCTGTCCCTACTGGCTTAACATGTACAAGACTTGACTGAGTGCCTTAGAAGCGTGAATTGGTTTCTCAGGAATGTGGTGCCTAGCAGCCCAAATGTTAGGAAGAAGGCTAAGTGTTTAATATTGATAGTATATGGAACGCTCTTCATGGACAGAATTACAATACAAAAGCATCTGAGGAGCAAAGAGCTCAGCTATTCCTTCAGCCAGCCAGCCAGCCAAACACATCTTCAGCTTCTCTACTACAAAGTACCTGATTCAGAAAAACCTGGAAACTATAGAAAAGGAATTAGAAAAGTAAAAATGAACATAATTTTTTCTTTTATGAAACTTGAACTTCTGCAGGGCTGATTCACAAGTTCTTACAAGATAATATTGCAAGTATCAAATAAAAATATACTTCAATTACAAGGGAAGTCATTGTTGCTACAGCCAGGAGCAAGCAAGTGGGAGATTGAAGAGGATGGTGTCATTCAGTGTTGATGGGAGCCTTGGTCTTTTGAAAGCCTGTACACATCTGCCCAGCGACATCAGTAGTTTTCTATTTAAAGTCAAGCAGTGGTTCGCTGGACCGGACTCAAAGATAATGGCAGCTCATTTCATAAAACTGGAAAATTAATCGGTGTGAAATGTATTGGAAAACAGAACGGTTATTCATATGCCTCAGCAGTTTCCTTATTAGGTAAAACAAGCTTTTGATTGTTCTCAGGGCATACAATACCTCAATATGCTGCAAAATAGGCTGTTAGAAAATGAGCCAGCACAACTTGCATATCTCAGTGACCAAGGCAAATGAGTATTTTGAATCCAAGGTCAAAGTCTAATTGAAATGGCAAAGGCTCAGTCACTAATTTCTTTGGATGTACTCTTCACCCTACATAAACAGCCTGCCCAGGGCTGACTGGAACCCAGTGGGGTTTGCAGAGGGCAGGGACCACTGGTTGTCCCTGTGATGAGCTTCCTAGGCAGTTATAAGGTAAATTCTTCACAGCAAATGCAAAAGAAACCAGCACAGGATCAAAATCCTCCTATGGAAAAGGAAAGCACCACACATTAAAATAGCAGGATTTGAAGCTCGTAAAACAAAAGGGTGGCTTAAGGTTCCAGACATATCGTGTTACAAATGGTCTTTTACAGTTGGCTCTACTCCTTAGAATCACTGAATCATTTCCTACTTGGGCATGTTTGGAAACGTCAGCTTTTTCCAACTCAATTCTATCTGCATCAGTTGAAAATTCAGAGTGGCTCAGTGACTTAGTGTGGGAAAGACAGTTGTGCAGAAGAACGAAAATGAATTTGTTATCCCAACAGAATTAAGCTCATTTTAATAGCACCGCCCCCTACCCTGAACAATGCCAGAAAAAAATTAAAAGGCAGGTCCCTTAGAAGGAAGAAAATGTTCCTTTTTTTGGTCTACATTGCTTTTCAGCAAGTAATAATAATAACACCCATAATGACAGGATGTAGGAGGTCTGGATGCTCTCTGCCTCTATCACCGAGGAATGGGGTGATGAAAAATTATGTTGACTTAACCATATGTCCAGAAGGATTAATTTTGATTCTGTAGTCTTGGTATCAGCTGCTACCTCAAAGGAGGTGAGTGTGATGGTGATGTTTCTAGGCTACTGATTACTTGCTATCCCTGACCTGAAAAATGACAAGACCCCTGATTTTACATGTTTCCAGCCTGACTACGGACTACTGCTTGAAGAGAGAATTATAAGAGATGGTGAGACTGCCTTAAATACATCTTTACATCTGGTCAAGAGGCAGATTTCCTAGCCCAAGATGTTATTTCATGGTGTGGGTTCATTCAAGAAATATCTGGGAGGAGGTTAAGCACCACGTAGTGCACAACACAGCAGAATCCCTGTGCAAGCTGGCAGAGCCGCTGTGGCCAGCAGCACCTGCACAGGCATCAGATCTTCTGAGCCTCAGTGCGCAACTTATGTGTCCATGTTACGTGGGCAATATACAAAATGTGACTTGCTTGATGATTTTGGAATGCAGATAAGTAATTTTTAAAACCTTGTCAGCCCCTCTGTGGTTTGTGCCCTCCCTGGGGCAGCACCACATGCCTGCTCACACCAGACAATCCTCCAGGGTGCTCCCAGGCCACCCCCAGCAGCTGGTGGATGGACTTTTTGTGCGGGCAAGCAGCTGGCCTGCCACCTCCTGCCTCATCCCCTTCCCCACAGGAAGCACCCAGAGCAGCTGTATGGGGTTGATGCTGAAGCTGTGCCGTGGACCGGACAGAAGCGTCCCTTTGAACACTGCCCAAGCAACTGGGATTTTGAGTGTCTGGTTAATGGCACTAGTAGAGACTAATGGAAAACCAACTCGATACAAATGAGTTGTGATGATCTCCAAGTGAATGATTTCTAGTGTCTTGTCAATATTTTTAAGTAAATCCAATACCACATTTCTAGAAGATGTCTACGTTGTGAGTGGACTTTTTCACCATACAAAGCGTTTCACTCTGCTGAAGTCTGTTATGCAGGAGAGTGGAAAGAACTTGACCACAAAGCAGCATCCACGGACATGTAATTTCCAACAAGACATTTATACCCTAACCATATTATGTTTGCAGATGTTCATTAGTAAAGATTTTCTTTTTCTCTTCCTGAGAAAATTACATGGGTGAAACAATCAGTGAAGGTGTCCATGGTGCCACTATCCCCTTTAAATTATCAAAAACAAAAAATAAGCTGAAATAATACAAAGCACAGCTCATTTCTGGTTGTCTTCTGTCATTCATATGCATCGTCAACAGCTCATTAGTTCTGGTCTGTTTTCTCATGTCAAAAATCTTGTTTTTCATGCCTACAGTCATGCAGTAAAAAAAATAGCATGATCAATGACCTTAATAAAATGGAAATAACTCATTTAAAATTATCTGTTTGTATACAGTGTAGAAGCTGAAAACTTCACAGCCCATTTCTGAAAAAACCCAACCCAACAACATTTGAGGGAAACAAAATTTATTTTCAAATAGAAATTAATTATTTCTTACAGTTTTGAGTGAGGTATTTGGATGAATTCTTGCAAATAACACTGGCAGAAATTGGGATGAGTTTGTAAACAGCCTCTATAAAGGGAAAAAGTGCACTTTTCTGATAACATATCCCTCTTCATAAAAATTGCAGCTAGTCCTACCTAACCAGGAGCTGTTTGTGAGCATTTCTCAAAGTGATGAACGGTGTCTCAGCATTTCCTTCTCTCTTTCTGATGATATGTTATAATGACAGCAGCTTTTATCGTATCTGTATTTGTGAGGGCCCCTTGCTTTCTTCCTTCTTTTACTACAAAAGCTCTCAAAGGAAGCTTTTGTGTGTCAGAAGCCAAATTAACATAATACGCAGCATCTATAAATAGTTGCTTCAAAGTAGGCTTCTACAAAACCTTGAAGCAATATTTCTCCAGGCTTTTTTCCTACAGCTGGTAAAAGATACAATCTCGTATCACATTTTTTCCTTTATAAAATATTGATGTTGTTGTTCTAATTTTGTATATTTTTCAATGCTTTCATCCAGCTACAGGTAAAAGATGGCCAGTTCGTTGTTCCTGTATTTTGAATTTGTGCAAAAAAGACCTTGCTAGAAATATGGCATGTGGTACTGGCAAATTAATTACCAAAGGCAATGCCAAATTATCTGTCTTAAAGACAGATCCTGGAAAACATGGATTTTTCATAAGCTCTGCTCCTAGATTTTTTCAAACCTTTTGAGAATTGCTTCCAGATGTAAAAAATATTGGAAAGAACTCATAAACTGAGAAGGATTAAGACAAGGCTAATTAAATCAGTGTCTGGTATGAGGGTCATGAGAAAATGTTTTCCACTCTTTGTACATCATAACGAACAAGTCATGAAACCATCAGATATCCAGTGCAAACAGAAGTATTTTTAATTTTTTTTCACATAATTCCCAACCAAAGTGAGAAATTAAATTCCATGTAACAAGGAAGTTCAAGAGGAATTTAAACAAATTCCTCAAAGAAAAAACCCTCAGGTTTTTTTAACAAGACATTCTAGAGATAACCAGTAACCTGGAGATTGCACAGAGCTGAGGGTTTACACTAAGGGAAAGCTTACTGGTTGCATCTTTCTCCTTTTGCTTTTTTCCTCTCGGACATGGTTGGAGAGAGGCATTGAGGCCGCCCTAAACACTCATAGTGGTTGCTATGATCTTAAATGTCTCAGGTGTTGCCCAGGCTGCACTCCGGAGGCAAAGACCCGGTGCCACCTGGTGCGCGTCAGGACGGGAGGTGCGCGCATCAGCCCTCGGGCCCTTCCCCACACCTCTCGTCTCGCCTTCAGGACAGTCTGGCATAGACATCGAGTCCCAGGGCGTCAGCACGGCTGTGAGGTCTGTAGAAAGCCATTGATGTTGCTGGCTGACTGAGGGTAGCCGCCACTGAGTTGTTAGCGCTGTGAAGGGCAGCGGCTGCGGGAAGGATGCGGCAGTTCCAGCTGCGCCAGACGGGAGCAATCTGGCCCGTGTGCCGCTCGCCGTCTGCTGCGCTGCTGGAGGAGGCTCCGGACTGTGCTCCAGCAGAGGCTGGAGCTCTTCTGCCTGATCATTATTTGTTTGGGGCTTTCTTCTAAGGATCAAGGGGTGCAAAATGGTCTAAAAAATTATCCCCGTGAACTATACGGTCTCTGTTCCACATTAGTTGCTTACTAATGGCTGATATTATCAAACACAGTCTTACAAAACCTGCATAGGAACACACCAGTTCTTCCAAAATACTTTTTTTTTCCTTTTTCTTTTCTTTTTCTTCTTTTTGGTTTCTTTAACACTGAGGAGCTTCCTTTTTACTTTTTCTCCTCAGTAATTTTAAGGACTAGTAATTTAGATTTTAAAGGAAAAAACTTGGCTTTCCCTTTAAATCTCATGACTCCAGTGACTAAGCAGTGACAGAAACACTAAATGACACAAGATGCCTAATTAAATCACAGGCATACTTTAGTTCCTTGAGATTTTGTCCTGAGAATATTTTCCTGATCTTCAAAGCAGCTAACATTTTAATCCTGGCCAGGGAAAGGCAACCACCCCTAATCTAATCTAATCTAATCTAATCTAATCTAATCTAATCTAATCTAATCTAATCTAAGGTTTACAATGAAGGTAACTCATGACCAAACTGTTTGGTTTTCAATTCCATGGCAGCATAATACATTGCTATATCCTGGACAAATTATTGGTCCCAGCTCATGTATAAATATAAAGGTTATTTACATAAATCTTAGACTGTAGTATCAAACAACTACTCAAAGAATGTCTCTTTTGCTCAAATTAAGAATAGCAGGTTCATTGAAGAAATCTTATGAAAATTATTACTTCAAACTAACAGAACTCCTCAGTAAATATTTTTTGAGAAAAAGCAACAGCTGAATAATCATAAAACAAGCTCTTTGTGTAGCCAAGCTCACTATGCTTCTGATTCAGCACCATCTACATTAATTCTACTTCCCCTTCCCCATAACAGTCACTTCTTCAGGAGGACTTTACAAAATTAAAATAGCGATGGAAATTCTTTTAACACTTCCACTTCTGTAACTCAATACAATGACTCAAAAGCAACAGACAAAATTTCTTAAAACATGTTCACAGGAGATATTTAGGAGCGGATTTCTTGCCCTGTTTGAATTTGAATTTGACTGTCATTTTCCAGGAACTGCAGAGTGAGTATTTTTTTCTTTTTTTCTTTCAGATTAAGAGGTTTTTTAACAGTCTTGCCAACCCTTTCTTTTTTTAAGGAGTTTAGCTCTTCTTTGTTCACTAAGATATTCCAGCTGTACTGTCACCCAGGAAGGCCTCCATGCATGGCTGGGTGTGTCTGCACCTCACCATGTTTTGTGGCTCTCAGGGTTCTTTGTGCCCAGGCCCATTCACCTGGCACATTTATGGCTCAGTACATTAAAACCTGTGGCAGTTCCTTTTCTTGAAGCATGCTCAGCCTGACAGAATATGAGTTAGAGACATGTAGGTGTGCCACTGAGGGACATGGTTTAGTGATGGACTTGGCAGTGCTGGGTTAAGAGTTGGACTCTATGATCTTAGAAGAGATCACCAGCTTAAATGATCCTATGGTTCACTGATTTGAACCTAGACTTCTGTTAATTATTGTTTTTCTTATTAATGAAAGTAAAAAATCAACCCAATATTCTTTCCAAGTCTCTTATAACTTTGAGGAGAATGGACTTTTGATAGTTCAATTCCTAAAGCAAGCCCACACTTTGGGACTTTCTTAAGACAGCGTGAGCCATGACCCTGGTAGTGCTCTGCACACCAGTGCCATCCAGTTGGGGTACCAGAGCCCTTCACAGATGATGGATGAGTTATTTTGGTGGATGAAGGATTTCTCTGTGTAGTTCCTACCAATTCTGCTCTCTGGGGAGCTTAACAGCAAAACCGCCTTTGATTTCTGTCGTAAATGCTTGAAAAATTCCACCTGCTATAGGGTGAGTGTGGCAGACATCTTCTATTTGAAAAGGATAAAGGCTAATTTTGGCTCTAAATTCAGGAGAAATTGAAGTAGATAGTGTGAGTATAGCAGAGTGTCCATGGATAGGATAACTGATGTCAATAAGGCCATAAGAACATGCACTGTACCAAGTCTCTAAATTATTTTTCCCACATAATTAAACATGCAAGTGTAATTAAACCCTATAGCTATCAAGCTTAGTACATGACAAAATGTGACTTGATTCAGCCTTGTGTCTCTAGTAGAAATTGTGTGCTAGGCTATGTAAGTAATACTCATTTAAAAGCTTGCTGTCACCTCATAAAACAATATGTCTGAATACATGAAAAAAATCAATGTTTTCAAATGAGGATAGGAATGCTTTTAATTCCCCTAAATATTTTTCAGGAGAAGAGGGCTTTACCTCACCTGCAGCTGAAACAGTGTCTCAGATAAATATCAGCTTAAATATAGTCACTTTTGTATGAGATAAATTTATCTCCAGAAGTATCTTTCATTTAAGTATAAATGGAACCAGGGTGAATGTTTCAGATGTGGATGTATATATTTCATATGACTGTATCTGATAATATGAAACCCAGCAAAGATGATCTGTGTCCTATAAAAGTAAACTTTTATGTCTTTGTTTTCTAAAGATCTTTTACATAAATACATCTAATAAGGTTGATATTTTCAATGAAAAATTTATCATTTCAGCTTCCTTTTAAAACCAGAAACCATTACAAGGTTTTGTATCTATTACTGGCAAAACCAGCTTATTTGTACATAATTACAAACGAATTTATTCAGATTACATCCTGTCTAAGTAAACACAGTATCTATAGGTTATTTAAAAACAAATTGTGAATGAGGAGGTAAGTTTATATTTCATAACTTATCTAATTTCCTAAAAATGATCTCTTTACTGAAATAAAAGTAACTACCTAGAGACTCAGGAATCTAACCCAAACTTCCAAATTTTATACTATTTTCCCTTGTGATCCCAGAATAGATTAATACAGTCAAAGATCAATGGAGGAGCTCTGTCACTTTTTCTGTTATGTTGCCTAACATGGGAGTACACATGCTATAGGCTACAGAAAATAATGCCTGTTTGCTATAAGCAGAGAGATCTGATCTTTGTGTGTCTACCGCAGAGCTCCTTCAGTGTTTCTTCACCCAGGACTTGGGGAAAACACAGCTCCCTTCCCTGCTGTCCTCTCCAACAGCTGCTGCAGTCTGTGATTACGATGATGCTTTGTGTGGGGTAAATGAGTGTACAGCTCAAAGCGCTGCCACTCATGTTACATCCATCTTAGGACCTCAGCCAACTTGTACCCAGGCCATGGGTTCCTACTGGAGCTCTAACAATGCTACTCTCCATGCTCCACTCACATCTCCCTGGCCCACTCCTCTTTCTGTGTTTCCTACAGAACATCTGGCAACACCTTCTCATCATGCATGGGGAGTGCACTCATGTAGTAATGCGTTCTTGCTTTTGTTTAGCCTGAAATATTTTTGTGTTTGTTAAAAATGGCCTGCACTCTGTTTATGAGTCTAGATAAAATACATAATAAATGTAAAATGTCAGTAAATGGTAAAACAGTATTTATAACTGGGCCAGTCATTAAACACCAAACATTGAGTTATAGTGCTGTGTTGCAGCTTTAAGAATGATATGGTGTCTGAACAGAGGAATCAATATGTCACAATTTTGAATTACTTGGCACCTTTTAATTTTCAGAGATCATCTTCCTTCAGATCTTGACATGCATCACTGGGCCAGACAGGAAACGGGTCCCATGACAGCAATGGTTCCTGTCTTACAGGGCTCAGTAGGCTATATGCAAATATCCTGTGCAGCAGATCTTTCAGATACCTGCCACTACACGTCATCCTCAGCTAGATGCTAATGTGCCTCAGAAACACAAACATGCAATTCAGGGCTGGAAATCTGGTTCACTGTGGTTGAGAAAGGGAGCTAGTTCCAACTCCTCCAATGTGGACTAAATTTGTGGTCTCAGTCTCATCCCTGGTGAAAAGATTGTTGGTTGTTGGTTTTTTTCCCCCAAAAGGGTAGTTATTCCACTACACACATTACTGAAGACTGAGTTACACGAGTTGGAAAAAGGTGATGCAAAGGCTGAAGCACTGTCTCTCCTCAAAGAAGATCCAAGTAATGTGGTTTTGGGGCAGTTCAGGGAAGTGCTGCTGTGTCTGCTTGCTGCTCTCTGTGGTACTCTCGGGTCAGCTGTCAGCAGGGGGCTCATTCAGTTTTTCATGACCATACCCAACAGTTACCAAAAAATTTCACATACTGCTTACTTGTTAAATTCTCATTTTGCTCTTAAGGACAACCAAGCTGAGCCTGAGCGCATCTGGGGAGCCTGAATAAATTTTCTCCAGCTGCAGGTTCCAAGTGATGATTCCTTGCTTTAGAATTGACTTTTACACATACTCAGCTATTCGGTCAAATGCATACTCATGCAATATGCAAACACGACATTAAAGGCGAAGGACTTTAAATGCTGGTATTTAAAATGCACATCTCCCCAGCACACATGAGAATGGTACTTTAAGCATCAGCATTCCTCTCAGCTGAAAATGCTTTCATCCTCCCTGCCCTCTGCTCTTAGTGCTCAGGCTCCACACACTTCACACGCCATCCTGTCCCCCACACTGAGCCCTATGCTCCCCATGCACCTCTTTACCATCCTGGAGCCTCCATCTTCCTCTCCTTGCTCCTCCTCTTCCTTTTGGGTCCTCTTCTCAAACACTGATACATTTTTAGATTTCTTCAGATCTACTGGTGACACCAAGGCTGTTCAATATAGAAGATTCAGAAATGGGGTATGCAAACCATATATTTATAAACTTAGTCTATTAAGATGGACTTCTTAACTGTAGGGAATGTCCACATAAGTAGTATAGGTGTTAAAGCTTTCAAGGTTAAAAATCATGTTGGTCAATCTGCAAGAAGAAAATGACCATGTGCTGCAGAAGTCTCACCTGGGAGCTAGGTACTGAAGGCCTGTTCTGAAAATAATGCTAAACATAAGAATTGTTATTGATCCCTTCTGTTCAGATGACACTCACTCTTCTTAAGCTGCATTTGGTTTTCCCCTCTTCTAGACCTTAATTCTTTTCTGCCAGGCCATCAAAGAGGCCAGATATAATAAACTAAAATGTGCTTTGTCTGGAAGTACAGTAATTGAGAGGGAGACAAATAGATAAGTGACTATTTGAGGACCGTAGGAGAGATTCTGGCTTACCCAGCACACAGATTTTGCAGGAATGGCAGTATATTTGCAGAGCCTAATGAAAGTGAGCCAAGGCTGCAACACAATCAGTAAGGCCCGTCACTGAGGTATGGGATATCAGCATATTTACTGAAGTCCCATACCTAGCACTACATGTTTAGAGGAGAGAGACAGAGAGAGAGGGAAAGAGCTGAGCACAGTTGATGATGATCTGCCGTGAGAAGGAAAATGTCCTAACTTCTTCCCTCGGCCTCTGCCTGCCACCTTCCATGCCTCTGGCCATGGTATGGGCCTTCCAAGTCGTCTCACTTTCTCCCTATGCCAGAGAGGGGCTGTGTTGCTTTGCAGCTGCCAGGGACAGCCCCAATTCAGCTTCCCCACTGCCGGTCCTCTCCCCAGCTGGACAGCAATGGTCATACACTGGCTAAGTTGGCTCTTTCATATGTTGGCATGAATCCCATCATGTTTTGTCCCATTTTGGACTCTGGTCTACAACCAGCATCATTCGGACAGAAAATTTCTTCGGAATGGAGCAAAAAAGACATCTGACACAACTCTGCTTTACAGCAAACATTCCCAAATGTCTGTATATCTTGCTAGCTCTTAAAGTATCCTGGATTTATTTCTGGTTGGAGGTAAAGGCTTTCAGTTCCAGTTTATAAATGGCTCAAGATGTTACTTGACAAACAGAAATAAAGAATTGTGTAGAGTTTTTCCCCCCTTGCTTTAGCTGATGGTTCTGAAACAAAAAGCTACCCTAATACTAAGAGGCAGACATTTTTGATCGAATTATTTTCTTATACTATTTCTCTTCCCAGGATGTGCTGAAGGTTCAGTGACTGTCTTGCTTTTCCTCATCACTGCATAGATATGCCCCCTGCCCTATGTAAACACTGATGTTTCACTTCAGAGACACACTGAGCTTTCAGAGGGCTCTGGCAGGTGTTTCACCAGCAGCTCAAGACTGGCCTCAGGTTAACATGTGCTTAAAGCTGCATCTGAGCTAAGGGACCTTGTCAAACCCTGACTCTCAGGCCCCCTCACAATTACTTTCCTACAGAGCTCCATGATTCATGGGAAATGGTTTCTCCTCTAGGTGATCTCCTTTTCACAGCAAGGCTGAGGCCACTGTTGACACCCACATCCCTCACTTGCATCCCTTGGCACCCCCTTTGTATCATAGCCTTATCAGCATTAACTTCACTGCTGCGAATAGCCTAAGTACCTGATGATAGAAGAAGGAAAATCTAGGATTTGCAGTTGCTGTGTTTCTATGGAACATTCAATAATTTTTACTGCAGAAGAGACTGTGAGAATCACTATTATGTAAGAATATGTTCAGACTGCAATCTGGGCAGTAATATTTTTAACTCTGTTTAATGAGGTTAATGGCTTTTTCCCAGTTTAAAGACAGAGGTCCTGTCTTTCTTCCTCCAAACCCCTCAAATCCACGAGTTCATGGTGCTTTGTACCACTTCTGTGGTGTTCCTCCATAGTAATGAAGTAGTCTATCCCCATACTTTGGTACAGGATTCTTCCTTATTTTTCCATTTTCTGTACTCTGTGAATTTCAACGAAGGAAATACAGGAATGTCAAAAAAAAAAAAAAAANAAAAAAACCAAAAAGAGAAAAAAGAGTCTAGCTTTTTCAATGCACTGTGATCGCAAAAACACACCTCCTGGATGAAACTCAGTGGATAATCTTCCCATCCCAAGATTAGGCCTTCATACACCTGTCTTTTTTTTTTTTTTTTTTCCTTTTCCAAGGGTTCCCTGCTATTTGCTCATACCATGCTTTTATTTTCCTGAATTGTTGCTCTGATTTTCCATAAACATCAATGATGCTGACTGACCATCACACCCCATCACTTGTATCATAAAAGATGACTCTGGACTCCACTATAGCCTCTCATTTTTATCACAGTGTATTTTATATGCACACTTCAACAAACGTGATCTCAAATAGGATTTTTCTACAGCTGGGCAGCTGGACACACTGTGTCACACTCAATGATGGAAAGAAATGTTTAGTTTGAATTAATTACGTCAACCATTGACCACAGCACCCAGTGAAAACTCTTCCATTATGTGACATCCCTGGGGACATATTCCCCCTTCAGCCACATAGGCATTTTAAAAGCCTCTGTGAGATGTACAGTCAGTCTGCATGCTGATCTATGACGAGTAAATGTTGTTCCAACAGTTTTTGTCAGTGCTAATTTACTTGCTTTGTTTGTTTGCTTGGGGTTTTAATAATTGTATTAAAAGTCTTTGCTCCTGATGTATTTGACATTGTGCCATTGGTCCATTAGGATTTGGTTGAGTGTTGTGCATTATTTTTAATTTGCATTCACAGTATGCTCTGTAATAACTCCCACTGAATTCTAGCAATGGATGCTGTGAATTTGTATTAACAGCAGTGCTATTTTGTGTTTGTGTGTGTAAAATTCTTTGCAAAAGAATACTTAGTGCATCATCTCCTTCAGCGAAAGAGATCAGGGTTCCAAATAACAACAGAGACTAGCAAATTGTTCCTGGACTAATTGTAATGGAAGGATTCATCTTGGATAGAAATCATTGGCACAAGCTGCTGTTGATGCCAGAAGTTTACATGGTTTCAAAAAGCAATTAGACACAATTATGGAACAAAAATCCATGAAAAGCAACTAAACACACAGCTAGCTCTAGTTCAGAAATTCCCTGAGCCATTGATTGCTGGAAGCTGAGAAAGGGTCCAAGAGATGGATCACTGCACAGTTCTTCCCTGGGATTGTGCTACTGGGCACTGCCTGAGGAACACGCCGTTCTAGTCTGACCCAGTATGGCCTTTCACATAGTCTCATGTTAAGATGTCGTGCTGAGAGCCTTTAGGAAGAAAAGAGAATGGGGAAAAAAATTATCTCCCTTCAGGTTAACAACTTGCAAGTTTTTTGGTTTCTGAATTAAAACTCTCCTTTGTACCTAATTGTAATTCAGATCCTCTTGGCCCATCAGCTTCCTTTGGAAAAGCGTACACACCAGACTGAACTACAGTCATGGGCACATGCCTGCAGTGCCCTTAATTGGATGAAGGCTCACACAGTGGCTGGCAGTAGAGCACTCATTTTCAGTAGTCACTGGCCTCAAGTTTGCTTATGCTACAAGAAGCATTTTTGGCAACCAGTATTTATCTGCCATTGGGCTGGATCATCACTACAAAAGAGGAGAAGCTGGTTTCTCACTTAAACTAAATAAAGGGATCTGATGAAGTACACACAGTATCTTACTCTGATGGATATAAAAACATAGCTTACAACAGTGAAAAATCACTAATTTTGTGCACAAGAAGCAAGTCCTGTGTTGGTTAGAACAGGGAGCTAATAACACCAGGTCATGGGTTCAACCCCTGTACAGGTCATTCACTTAAGAGTTGGACTTGATCCTTGTCTGTCCCTTCCAACTCAGAATATTCTGCAATTCTGTAAGTATGACATCTTATGAGACACTCAGAGTCCTGAAGACTTCTCCATGTGCCCTGATTTTTGTTCACCTTGACCTTCTCCAAAGAGTGAAAGGTGCTTGACTGGGTGAGTCATCACTGGCACCCTTGATGAACATCTCAAAGTGATGGTACATGTAGCTGCTTTTAAACACCTAATAATTTAGCTAGGTTTATGTAGATCTCAACAGGCTGTTTGCTGGCTGACTTTAGTTATTAAATTAGTATTTTAATAAAGCCTAATTTTTAAGTTACAGGACACAAAATTCTGTCCTGTGAAAAAACAGAGAAAAAACATTAAGGCAAGATAAAAAGCATAGCAGCAACAGCCACACAAGGTGATTATTTGGTTTGAACTTTTTTTTAATTTTAATGGGGCGCAGGAATGTATTGCTTTTTGTGATTTTCCTTTAGTGGAATGATTGGGGCCATTTGACATCCTGGAGTCTGGCAGACGGCACCTTAGTTCTTGCAGTTTATCATTATGTAAAACCATGTTGCCCAAAACCGTGGGTGGAAATAAATGAAGTTCTGAAACGCAATGAACCAATGACTTTTTCCCAGTTTGAAACACATATGTTTCAGTTTTGTGAATTTGCTGGAAGTCTTTTTGCCAAAAGCACTCACATTGTGGGTGCACTAAAAATACCAAAACAGTTGTCTCACACCAAAACCTCACTCTGGGGCCTCTCATGCTTCACCAGAACATGGGACTCCAGTTTCACTGAACATCTTTAGCACCTTTCTCTTCTTCTTAATTGTAAAAGTCATTTCTTCTCCTATTTGCAATAACTAATACCCCTATGACAGCCATTGCTTAGATGAGAAGGCAGCACTGGGAAAGCACTTAATGAACATTAATTGCTTCTTAATATGATTTAGCTGCTGGAAATAAGAAGGCTAAGCTGGCTCCATGTGACCAGCAGCCCTACAGGCACCTCCACCAGACTCCTTTCGTGATGCAATCCTGCTGACCTGGGGGATAGCAGCCTTTCATGGATGATAACCAAGGCTGCATTTTGCTTTTCCAAATTAGCAGCTAAGTAGGGCTGTAGGAGCTCAGTAACAAAGTCATGATGATACCACCTGGCTGATTAGTGATCTCTTCCTCCTGTGCAAGCCAGCAATTATCAATTCCTGCTGACTTCAGAAGCTAATGGGAATCAGAGGATGGGGGATGCTGCCAAGATGCAGCAGCTTCCAGCTGTGAGGAGAATGACAAGGTGGGACACAGACTCTATGTACACTGATAAACCTCTGTCTTTTTCTTTGTGGCATCTTTGGCACCTGCGCCTTTATCACTTTAACCCTCTACATTACATTACCTGACACCAGCACTTCTGACATTGCAATACCACATAAGAGAAACTTGGTCTTTTGAATACAGCATTCCTAAATTTGAATTCTGATTCACCATTGATTCTCATCTCACCCTTTAGTAGGGTCACTTAACCTTTCTCCTAAGCTGCTGTGCCAGGAAATTAAGGCTCGTAACATTTAGAGATACTGTGACAACCAATCAATATGTATTTGTGAACTTGTTAGTAAATAACAAGCACCAAGTGCCAAGTCTAATTTAAACACATATAGTTTATAATCTTCCCATTTTCTTTGCAAGAACTTTAATATGACACAAATATTAACCTGATCTCAGGGGAAAAAAAAAATCTTTACTGATACTATAGGCTAGTGTTGGCAGCAGACCTCTAACTTGAAATACAATGTTCTCATTGGCATCATGAAATTTCCAATGGATAAGCTGACAGTGATACCTCAGGACTCATGGGAAAACTGTATTGTAGAGGGAAATAACAGTGAGGGCAGAACCCAAATCTTTTTCTGGACTGTAATTCTTAGTCTCCTTTCATTCAGAGCTGGAATTACATAGGGTATTTTCTGGGTATTATGAAATAGCTCTTGATATCCACTAACATAAGCAGGAGCTTTCGCGTTTTACAGAGGTGATAGAGGATTGATATTTCTAGTATCTGCAGATCAATAAACATACACGTCCTTTCAAAAACTTGACTGTTAGCCCTCTGCTTGTTCATATACAGAGTCACCTGGTTTTACAGGATAGGCCCAAGGCAAGCTTTTGGGAAACAGTGATGGATCACCTACATGTTCCAAATATTTATGATTCATGACAATCTCAAATCAGCAAACTTCTTCAGGACTTCAGAAGTCTTCACACTGACTTTGTTTTGCTATTACAACTAAATACCTCAAAGCCAAGAAGACAACTGAGCTGTGCTCCCAGGGGGACTGTGAAATGAGCCAGCCACATACCTGCAACCCCTTGGGACATCAGTCAACTTGCTTCTAGCTCCCTCCCACCAGCATCCACAGCCCTGCTCATCAGCAAGCTAATGAATGCCTCAAAAAAACATGTTTTCCTGCATACCCTTTCAGAATCACAGACGGTGCTGTGCTGTTCCTCTGGTGCACTATAGGCATGCTGCTTCTTATTGTCATATCTAACCACTCACAATATCAAGTCCATGTCACTTCATTAATATAGTTGCAGCAGAGCTCTTACTTTGAGACTTTCTAGCCATTGTTTGATGAGCAGCAACTCCAAGGCTTAAGTAAACACTCACAGATACAGAAAACATGAAGGATAGGGGAGAATCTGCAAAAACAAGGTGTCAGACAGCTCTTGGTTGGAAAGGCTGCTGTAAGTCACGGCATCTCTTCTACCCACTCTTTTAATAAAGGAGGCACTTTGTCACCTTACTAGGTTTCTTGTACCAATGGGCAGTTTGTGAAAGCAACACTGAATGCACCATTAGGTAGAAAGATACAAGCTTACTACAGAAGCTTTCTTTACCAAAACCACTGCAAATTATAGATTCATGGAATGTTTTGGGTTGGAAGTGACCTTGTAGATCACCTAGTTCCAACCACTCCTTGCCATAAGCAGGGTCACCTTCCACTAGACCAGGTTGATCCAAGCTGGCCTTGAACACTTCCAGGGAAGGGGTATCCACAGCTTCTCTGTGCAATCTGTTCCTGTGCCTCACCACACTCACAGTAAAGAGTATCTTCCTAACTAAACCTGCCTTCTTTCAATTTAAAGCCATCCTGTTTGTCCCATCACTACATGCCCTTGTTAAAAAGTCCCTCTCCAGCTTTCTTGTAGGCCTCCTCCAGATACCAGAAGGCTATGACGAGGTTCCCCCAGAGCCTTCACCAGGCTGAACCACCCCAGCTCTCTCAGCCTGTCTCCACAGCAGAGGTGTTCCACCCCTCAGATCATGTTCATGGCCCTCCTCTGAACAGCTCCACGTCCTTCTTATGTTGGGGGGCCACACAGTATTCCTTGTGGGGTCATTTCTATCTACAATATATGCATTTTTATAACAGATCTTTTATAAGACAAAACACAGGACACTGTGTTGACTACTACTTTTCAATTCAGATAAAGAGCTATTGAAGTAGCAGAGGCTTCACTACACCAGCCACCGGGCAGGGCTGCCGGCCAAGCCCCGCACCCTGCTCCAGCCGCCGTCCCGCACGGCGCCCCTCTCCCTATTAAAGTTTGGGCAGTTTCGACTCCCTCGCTGCACTGCACTGCGCCGCCCCGACACCGGGAAGCGCCCCGGGAAGCGGCCGGCAGCGCAGGCCGGCAGCGCAGGCCGCCCGCGCGGGTGCCGCCCTCACGCCGGCCG
>WAAG01074483.1:0-16596 GCA_013390105.1 Tichodroma muraria
AAAAGAAAAAGAAAGAAAATAATCCTATAACCACTCATAAATCCTTCTGCTTGGTGTTGACCAAAGCAAAACTTTGTATTTTGAACGGAATTTACCTTTTTGGATGGACTTTTCTCCTTCTATAACCAGAGTCCTTTTTTCCTGCCTGTGGGTATCGAATGTCCAGTAGATGTTGACCACGTAGCCACTGACCTGTCAAGCCCAAGGACACAGAGCCATCAGCTCAGCTGATGCACACAGGGAACCAAGGTTACTGCCAGACCCCTCACAGTCTTTGCATTGTATTTTCCATCCCAATTATGAGCCCCGGGGCAGTTTGGGAGCAGTAAGAAATGATTTGGTGTGAAATTACTGGTAATTGCAAGGTTTCAGTGGGTGACAGCTTCTCCCAGCCACTAGTCACCATTTACCCAGCTCAGATGGAAAGGGAAAAACTCTTACCTTGATATTTGTGGTCATTTTTAGGCTGAAACTTATGGAGTCCTCGCTGTAGCTCTCGATGTGGATGACAGGGGGAGGAATGACTGAGGGGAAAGAGAGAAAAGACCTGTTAGTACAGCAAAAAGAAATAAAAATATTTATTGAGAGGGGACAGATAAAATACAGCTTTTTGTGGTAACACCCAGCTCCCAGAACAGGACACCCCAACCTTGCCCAAGACATGTCCCACTCAGAGAAGACACTGACATCAATTTTTAAGTCCACCACCTAAAAGCTGCTTTTTTTAATGTCTTTCTCAGTGCAGGCTGGAACTGGAGGGGTCTGGGCAAAGGGATTTCCCTCTGAACTCAGTAGGGTGAGCTCCAATCCCAGTTAGCAGCTCCTGGCCTTTCAAGGAGCTGCTGAGGGAGGTCAGGAGCTATCGGTGCCAAACACTCATGCAAAACCTGAAGTCAAAGCTGTTTCTGTTCTTTTTGCCTCTGTTTTTCTAACCATCAGGTAATTCACGTTATCTGAATCCTGCACTTTGAGCAGCCTGGTGTTTTCTTTCCCTTCTTTCATCTGACAAAATAGCAGACAATTTTGATGCAGGGACATAAGTTTGGATGGAAAACCTGGCATGAATACAAACAACTTCAAAAGGCTTTTCTTAAAAAATAAAAAAAAAACACAAACCAAAAACAGGTTGGGAAGGAAATGATTTACTGTGCTGTTTGAATTTATCTGCTGTTAGACTGTGATGTTGTGATAGTTCTTGGGAGCTGTAGTTGTTTTTTATGGTCTAAACCTGCAGGAGGAGCCACAATAATTGTGACCTAAGAGGATGAGCCAGCATCCTTTTAAGAGTGAGAGTGATGGAGTTGGTAATTTCTTGTCTATCTGGAGGCAGGATTTGGCCTACAAAAGTCTGAGGGAATGTGTCTGCAGCCTGGGAGAGAGGGGACAGGCTCCTGCTCAGTTCCAGGGCAGCACATCCAGAGCCACAGGGCTCAGAGGAAGAGTCAGTGACCCCTCCGGACACACCACTGAACTCTGAGGCAGCTCAGGCCGAGAGAAAAAGTCACTTTTTACAGGTCACTTTTAACAGCAAAGCTGTTGAACGGTGTGAAAGGCTCGGCAGGGAGAATAAAGGCCGGGAGGTGGCTCTGGGTGCTGCCGCTGCTGTTTCAGGCTGATACTCTGCCTTTTTGTCACCTCTCTGAGCTGACCGAAACAACAACATTTACCTTTGCCTTTGACGGTGGTTATGGCTTTGGATTCACTCCAGTTTCCCACCCCCCGGCTGGTTACTGCAGCAACCTTTGGAAACGAGAGGGTGAGGGAACGTGAGCAACACAGTACAGTGCAAACAGAGCGGGAGGTTAGAGCAAGGTTACCGACCTGGCGGGGCTCCTGGGAAAAGGACTCGGAAGCAAACAATAGCTTAATTACTTGGCAATAAAATGCTTAATGCAGAGATAAAGCCGACTGCTTGAAGTCAATTAAAGGAATCTAAGAGGAGGGAGGCGCAGCCTCTCTGCAGATAACTGCTCTCTTATGAGATCTTTGAGGAGTCCTTCGAGATAAGGAGCTCGGGACTCCACGGGCTATAAAGTAGGTGAGAACCACGCCAGGGAAGTCCCTGCAAGCCCCGAGTCTACTTGCAAAGATTTATTCGGGGACGGATTATATTGGGAAGGAATACCAAGGGAGGAAAGCCTCCAACAAGCTGTGAGAATACCACGGATTTGGAGAGGGGATTTATCCCCCCTCGCAGTGAACTTCCCCGAGAACTCAGGAGGATGGACAATGGCAAAGCACACATTTCCCAGGGCTCACTGTGCAGACTTTCATTTCCTATTCTTATTACTTCTGTCTATAATTACCCAGCCTCTCCCCCGTGCAGACGTTCCCCACAGGCAGATCTGCTTCTTTTCCCACTGATACACCATGGACCAAATTTATCTCTGGCCCACATCCAGTGCAACTGCATTGACATTGGAATGGGCAATGAGCAGGGAGGATTTTGTAATCCAGCCTGGCCTTCTGGGACAAAGGAGCAAATCAAGGGCCTTGGAACTATAGACATTAGCAGCGCAAATGCCAAGCCCCTGGTGTGGGTTGGCATTAAAGGGCAAGGCTTTAACAAGATGGGTTTTTTTAACAAGATATTTCTTTTAGCAAGTTCTTGGCTGTGCAGGACTTGGGCCATACAGTAATGAGAGCTCACTTAGAGAGAGCTCTGGAAATACTCTGAGAGAGAGCTTTGGAAATACTCACTCTGACTGTGTAGAGAGTGTTGACCTGCAAGTTCTTGATCTCCGTGTAGTTCTTGGTGGTTCTGAGGGATGACCACTCCTTGGATCCACTGCTGCTGTATTCCACCTAGGAACACCAAAACAAGGTGTGAGGGCTCAAAAATACCACAGGTCAGCAGGTGCCTCTGAGACAAAATGTCAGCAGAAAGAAGCACGACATCTCAGAAAGGGAGAAATTAAGAACTCGAGGGCTGTGGTGCTGCCTACAGCCTGCAGCACTTCTTCTCCCAATTTGCCTGATGCTCCCAGCAGATTTCCTCCCCAAAATATCCCATTCCAGGCCCACCCCAACTGCAGCTGGCTGTGTGCTGCTGTCCCCGTGCCACCCAGCTGGGCTCAGCCCCAACGGGCAGCAGGACTCACGATGAATTCCCGGATGAGGCCGTGGGCATTCACGGGGGGACTCCACCAGCCCATCACCACACCCTCAGCTTCTTTCTTCAGGGACAGCTGAAGGTTGAGGGGAGCATCTGGTACTAGTGAAAGAGAAGTATTAGTGACAGTCACAGTGGCGTGCCCAGAGCGTGCGGGGAAAAGCAGCACCTCCCTGAAAAATCGGGACAAAGGGGTGGATGGCCCTTTCTCCCAGTCCAGCACAATTCCCAAGCCCATGGGAAGACCCTTTTTTGTTCGTAGCAGGGATAGCTCCACTTTTTAGCCCAAAGCAGGCACAAGTCTGCCAGGCACTGGTGGGAGCAGCAGCTCTGCTTACGTCCTTCGGGCGCCCGCAGCGTGATGAAGTCGTTGGTGTTGTAGACCCGGCTCAGACACTGCACCTGCACTTTCACCTGGTAGGTGCAGTCAGGCTTGAGGACTTTCAAAATGCTGTTGGTTTTGTTGCTGTGGGTCTCCAAGATCTTCCAGATGCTCTCACCGACCATCCTGCGTGAGAGAGCCACACGCCTCCAGTCAGGATGGGCTTTTTTTTATACAGATTTGGCCCAAAAAATGGAACCATTTTAAAAGGTTGCTGCTTGTTTTGGTAAAGCCACACCACCAGTCTTGAAAAGATGCCAGAACTAACTGTGGAAAGCCTGAACTAACTGTGGCTTGGTGACTTATAAGTCCCCGAGCTTTTCTATAACTCCTCTGCTCAAATTTATTATCTTTTTTTCTTGCTGTTAATGGTCCCACAAAGACAAGGCCCAAGTGAGAAAAAAAATGAATATAACAACTTTACTGTCTGAGTAAATAGTCAAGGAGGAAACCAATGCAGTTTGTCACAAATGCCCTCTGGGTACACCTATTTTGCTATCAAATATTAGATTTTCCAAGCAGAACTTGATTAAGGAGCTCTGAATGTCTCAGGCCTGATTCTGAGTGGTTCTCTGCAGTGAATGCAGGCACACCTGTGCTCATGCTTGTCCTCCTTTCCTGATACAACAGCAGGGGAGGGATGATGTACCTGTAGTAGATGTTGTAGACACAGGAAGTCGAGGACATCCTTTTTGGCCGAGCCCAGGTCAGGGTGACATCACCAGAGAAATCAGCTGTCCACTGCAGGTTCTGGACTTTGTACACGATTGTGTCATCTGAGCAGAGAACGGGAAAAGTTAATTTACTGCCAGGAAACAAACCCTGTGCCCAGGAGAGAAACAGCAGTTTTGTTTGTACAAACAGGGGAGGTGGAAACAGCACTGACTGAAGGGAGGTCTGCACCATGTAAATGAGAGGTGTCATTTATCAGTGGAGAAGACTGGGCTCACAGAGGGCAGCTCAGAGCAGGCATTTACCCCTGGTGCCCTTAGTTCTACCCAAAATGTCTTTATGCTGCATCAGGCAGCATCACCTTTCCCCTGAGCAAAGATGAAGCGTGGCTGTTGGTGAAATACTGGGAATCGTGGAAGTGTGTGAGTGCAAACTGCTCAGTGTCACCCCTCTCCTGGTGTGATCAGTCTGTGCTGTCCCTGTCACCACCCAGGGCCTTTCCCTGATCACATCTTTTGTTCAGCAGCAGGGCCCAAGCAAAGGCTGGTAATTCAAGTTTGGGGCTTGCCTTGACTCTGCGGCTGAATCACTGCCTGACCTTCGCAGAGGCATTTAGGGGATAAAAGCACGGTGGAACCCAGCCCTGGCAGAGCTGGGGATGGCAGGTGCTGATCTGAAATGCCTCAGATCCGTGTCTTGCTCCCACCAGGCCATTCCCTGCTCTCTCTTTCTCTACGTTTCGTGGGAAACGTTCCAGTGGGAGCCCAAATCCCACTGTTGTGGTTTTGCTCTGGTGAGATGCTCAGCTTTGGTGCTCAACAGAAACCAAGCAGAGCAGAGGCAAGTTGCTGCTGTTTTGCTTTCCCTAAACAGCTGGAATTAAATCCAGCAGACACATGGGTCCATGGGCAGCATGGCAAGACAGTTTTTCCAAGGGAAAAGATGGTTTTCCCTTGGCGTATCAGCTGAGCTGTGCATCTCAGCAGCTCCTTCCCCCTCCCCTGAACCTGCTAGCCTCTCCCAATCAATATTTAATTAAAGAACTAAACCTGATTGATGCCCAGCCCCCCCAGCAGTTCAGTGGGGAAGCAGCTGAAGCTCATGGCTGGCCAGAGGCAGTGATCGATCGCTGTTATCAGCCCAGGGCGGGCTCTGTCCCTCTGCCCCCACAGGGCCACCAAGGGCCAGCTTGGGATAGCCAGGGATGGCAGCAGGGCACGTGCTATGTCCCCCAAGGTCACCTTGCAAAGGAGGGCAGAGCAGAAGACTCACTTCTCCTGTGGGCCATGTGAAATAGACAGCTTTGCTCCTATCCATCCTAAAATGATTTTTTTTTTTTTTAATTTTTTTCTGTCTGAGGCTGCTGGAAGACAAATTGTCAGTGTAGAAGCTGCTGGGAAGTTTGTCCCAGCTGGTGATAAATGGATGAGGAGGTAGCCTGGACAACTGAGCAGAGGCAGATAAATCAAGGATGTTGGGTGGGAAAGGTCACATATCCAGGAGAGCACCTCTGTGTGCTGACAGGGAGCAGGGAGTGAGGGATGGAACAGGGCTGCTGCCTACCTGTGCAGTTCCTCTCATCACTGCTGTCTGAGCAGTCCAGGTATCCATCACAGCGCTCTGTCAGCATGATGCAGGCCTCCCCATCCTCACATCTGAAACCACTGGGGCACGACAGGCTGCTCTGAGTAGCTGGAAAGGGCAGAACAGTTGAGGACTCGAGGCAGGGAAGTTCCCTCAGCAGCACTGGAATGTTTGCAGGTGGCTGCATGTCAGGGATGGAGCTCAGGCCGATGTGTCAGACACTGGGGTGTCTCCTTCTGGCTGCACCTTCAGAAGAGCCCATCCCATGAAAAACAACTGGACTTCTAATGGGAATAGCACTACTTGGGCTTTTATCCTTTTTTTTTTTCCTTTAAAAGAATTTCTGTTTTCCGTAAAGGATTTTTCCCAGCAGGGATTTCCCCAGCAATCAAAGCCTGCTCAGAGGCTTCCCTGCCCTCCCAAGGAGCTTCCCAAGGGAAGGCTCCAGGTGGGACCCTGTCCCTTGCCCACACTTACGGCAGTTCCTCTCGTCCGTGCCGTCCTGGCAGTCCCTCACTCCGTCACAGCGCTTCCAGTTGGGAATGCACTTGTGCAGCTGCTGGCACTCGAACTCGAAGCGGCTGCAGCGCCCCGGCAGCGCCGGGGACGTGGCTGTCACGTTGGGTCCTGCACAGAGAGAGAGGGGCAGGAAAGCACTGAGGTACAGCCGGGCTGGCACCGCCACCAGCGGGGACCAGCTGCTGTCCCCAGGCCCCGACTCCACTAGATGGCAATCTCCTTCCACTAGCAGGTGGAGGGGATGACGCCTAAGCCATCCTCTCTGCTGACTGCAGAGGGCTGGAAAAGCCTCTGCTGCGCAGGGAATGTCCTGCTCTGGAGCACTGTCCCAGCTGGTGGCAGGAGGGTGACCCCAGCGCCAGAGGACATTCCACACCACGGCGTGAATTAACCCCGTAACCTGGCAAGGCTCTGGAAGGCCAGAATTCCCTGCAGATGTGGTCTGGGAAGAGGGGAGGGGTGAGGGAGAGGAGAGCTTACTTTTGGTGGGGCAGGCCTCTTCGTCGGAGCCATCGGTGCAGTCCTTGTAGCCGTCACAGACCCAGCTGTTCATGATGCAGGCGCCGCTGTTGCAGCGGAAATGGTTGGGCAGGCACGTCGGGGGGATCAGCGTGGTAATGGGATGAACTGGAGATCCTAAAAATACACCAGGGAGAGCTGACCTGAGCTCCCTGCTCCTGTGAAAGCTCGGCCTGCTCCCTGCTGACCGAGGGGGAAGCAGGTGAGGCATCACAAGCCCGGTGTTTTTGTCTTCATTGTGTCTGTGATCAGGATATGCAAAAATAGAGAGTAAAATGATGCATGAAAGTGCCCACTCATGGGGCATTTGTGGAGCCACGGGGACTGTGGGAAGGCAGAGTGATCCTTCAGCATGCCCCAGTCCCCATCGTGTCCGTGTCACAGCCTCAGCAGGGTGTCCTTACCCTCGCAGTCCTTCTCGTCAGACCAGTCCCCGCAGTCGTTCTCCTCGTCGCACTTCCACCGGTTGGGGATGCAGTGCCCATTCCCACACTGGAACTGGTAGTACCGGGAGCAGTTTGGGGCTTCTGTTGGGTTTTCTGGCAAGGAGAGGAGAGTCCTGTGAGCCACGGGGTCACCTCAGCAGCCCTCAGCACAGCTGAGAGGTGGGAGCACCTCAGGCTGGCCCAGACAGCATCACCCTGAGCAGCACAAGCATATTCCTTTCTCTTCATCCCCAGCACTCCCATTCCTCCCAGCCCTCATTCTGTTGCCACCACTGCTTTCTCTGTGTTCTTTGTGGCCAGACACCACCCCTGATCTCAGAACCAGAGCAGAATCCACCAGAGCATGGCAGAAATGGAGGAGCAAACCCTGCAACTCCGAAATGAGGCTGCAGCTGCCTCGCCTGGCTGGGTACAGCTCTTACTGCCGCCCAGGGAACAGTGGTAAATATTGGGTTTGGCTGAAAACCGCCTGTCTGCTCAGGGCTGGGAGTCTGTGCAGTAAATATGCTCACAGAGGAGTTAGTCAAGCACAAGATGTGCTAGGTTTTCTGCGTGCTTCACTTTACCTGACTGCAGTATGAGGGAAATGACACCAGTCTCCAGGCAGGACACGCTGTGATGTGCACAGGGAAAGCTACACTCACACACACACGAGTGAAAGCATGAGGAAAACAGTACTCCATGCTCCTGAAATCCAAAGGAAGCCGGAGTTGCAGTGGCAGGAGGCCCTGGGAGTGCTGCTCACCACAGTTTGCTTCGTCAGAGTAGTCGCCGCAGTCGTCCATCCCATCACACTTCCACACCAGGCTGATGCACACACCATTCTGGCACTGGAAGCTGAACTGGTCACAGGTCCGGTGGAACTCGGGGTCCTGGGCTGCAGGGAGAGGTTTGGTGTAAAGATCAAGGGCTTCAGGAAAGCTTGAGCATAAAGGAGCACTCTCGGGGGCAATCACAGATCTCTAAGCAGAGCATCGTGGTCTAGAGCCATCTCTTAGGAGAGCTGGCAGCTTCCTGGTAGCTTGGTTCTCTCCATGCCTCTGGTTTCATTCTGTGCCCACCCTCCCTTGGCAGGGGTGCCCAGTGTGACACTCACAGCACCCAGCATAGCTGGCATCTTCGTCCGACCCGTCCCGGCACTGGACGATGCCGTCGCACACCATGGAGTGGAACAAGCACTGCTGCCGGTTCTTGCACACGAAATCCATGTAGCGGGTGCACAGGGGCTCTGCAGGGAAGGGGGGGAGGCAGGAGGACAGGGGGTGGCACCTCTGCTGTCCTTGCAAACAGCAGTGTCACCCGCCGGGCTCCGCGCAAACCTGAGCGCAGCGGGCGGATTTTAGGGACTTTCAGAAAGTTCCCGAGAGGAACGGTTTGAGCTGTGTCCCTGCACAGGCTGCCCTCGCCAAATAACCCCTCAGGGTGGGCACAGGCACCAGCAGCAGTGTGGTCGGGGGTTTGGTCAGGGGTTTGGTCAGAGGTTTGCCTCCCTGGCAGCGTCCTCCCAGTCTGTGCCTTTTGCTGACCCGCCGATTTCACAGGGGGCTCGCGACTGCACGCTAAGGCTTTCCCATTATCTCCCAGGGCTTTACTCCCAGTGGGACACGCTCGGGCAGAGCAGAAATGCTGTCAGCCCTCAGTGCTGGGCCCAGCAGCTCCCCCTGAGCCCGGTACCCACCACAGTGCTGCTCGTCCGAGGCGTCGGAGCAGTCGTTGATGCCGTCGCAGTGTTTGCTGGTTGGGATGCAGGTGCCATTGGGGCACTGGAAGCCGTTGCACTTCTTCTCTGAAATCCAGAATTGGGGGGATGCTGTGCGTTTTTCAGGGTTTTGTTAAAGCGCTTTTAATTAGCAAAAAAAAGCCACGGTTGCCTTCGCACTGTGAGGAGGGGTGGAGGCTCTCCCCCCTGAGTTTGCTGCTGGTTGCTGGTTTAGCTCAGTGGGTGTGCAGAAATCCCTCCCACCCGCGGCAGAGCCCCCACACCCACGGGACTGGTTACCACAGCTGGCAGGGTCCTCATCAGAGCCGTCCTGGCAGTCGGCGTCACCGTCGCACGCCCAGCGCTGCGGGATGCAGTGGCCGTTGTGGCACTGGAAGCTGGAGGCCTCACAGGTGTGATAAACTGCTGAAACCAGAGCAGGGGGACGCCTGAGCGTGGGGTGTCACCGTGTCCCCGCTGAGCTGAGAGTGAGTCAGGCCACAGCACCACACAGCTCCTTGCCCTGCACCGGGATCAACCCCCCCATGGACCACAGGCGGGAGAATTCCCTGAGTCCCAGTTTTTCACGGTCTTTCCCTCCCTGTGCCATCCTTGCTCGCAAGCCTGCCGTGCCTCGGGAGTGGCTTTTGCAGGGTAGAGATCTCCCAAAGCTCTCCCCAAAGTCAGCAGCCTCTCTGCCTTTGATCTCAGTCCTTGGGGCGCGTGGGCAAAGGTGACAGCGGTGGCACCGTGCCAGAGACGGCGAGAAATGTCACCGACATCAAGGAAGGCTTGGCAGAGCTGCAGAGTCCCCCGTGCAGGGCAGGACAGAGTCAGAGAGAGCTTTTAATTAAGGCAAACAAGGCTCTTCTATGTTGCCAAAGCAAACAAGAAATTCGATTCTCCCTGGGGATTTACCTTAGGCTCCTGTCAGGATAATATCTGCCTGTGGGGTATCTGGGTTGCAGCCTGGTTTGTGTTGTCACTTTAGAGACAAATCCTGCTCCTCAGGCAGGATTGCACTCAGAGTTATTGAGAAAAGCAGTGTTCAACTTAATTAAATGGCACGATCCTGAGTTTTAGGTTAGAGAGTGACATGCACTTGCAGATATTTTGAAATAGTACAATCTGGTGGCAGTAATATTCTATTAGGTATTCAGCATGAAATGTAATTATTTTAGATAAGAGCAATAATTGCAGCCCGGTGAAGTCAGACGGAATGTTCCTCAAATAATTGTGATCCTCTTAGATAATTCCAACTTGAAGCTTTACAAACCCGACACGCTTTTTGAAGTGGGTTCCTCTCCTGTAGTAATTCTCTCTGGAGAAACTCATATGAGAGATAAGTGATACCAATATAAATTAAACCCTCTTAGAAAGCCACACTCATGGAATACTAATGACCAGGATCAGCCCTGGGTGCTCCAGGCACAGCGAATGCCACAGGGGTGAGCAAAGAGGAGCTCAAAGACCTGAAAGGGATCTCTTAAATCCTTGTGCCAGAGCCCCAGGACAGCAGCTGGTGCCACCCTCTGTCCCAAAGGCTCCAAGCTGCTGCCAGCATTCCCAGGGGCTGTCCTGGCCCCTACAGGCTCCCCATGGATCTCTGCCTCATGCCATGGAAAGTATTGCTTTTATCTTGAAATATCCCATGTAGGGCTTGATAAATACAACCTGGTGTCTTTCACTGATGGACTGGTGCTCTGCCTACTCTGAGAAGAGTCTTCTCGTGCAAGCACTGAGCTTTTTGGCTTGGTTGACAGCTTTGCTTGATTGTTTCCAGTGGAAAAGGCCAATGCACTGCTATCTGTTGGTTTTTCTGATGAGAAAAAGGCTCTGTGTGGGTGTTAACCTCAGGAGGCTGCTGAGGAGCATCACTGTGCTGGTGAGGAGGGTGGAGTGTTGTGACTTTCCGCTCCTAACACACAGTGAAGCTCACAGGACTTGCTGCACAGGAGGCATAAAGTAGGAACAAGGTTATTTCTGCCAGCCAGGCTGCTTTAATACAAGTTGTAAGTTAAAAACAAGAGTGGGTCTTCTATGTGGGACTCCCTGCTTAGGACACCCTCTTTAGGTTTTCAAGCCCAAGGAGCAATGAGGCTTCTAGAGGAGGACTAAAACTGCCAAACCAAACTCCCCAAAGTAAATCTGCCTCTTCTTTAGATCAGTTAACTGTGGAGAAGCTGTAAAGAAGGTGCCTGTTTTCTGCACCAAATTAATGGCAAGGAAACAGAGTGAAAGCTGTGAAAAGCTGCCAGTGCCTGCCTGATCGCTGCCTCCCTGCAACACGGGAGCTCTTTTTGCCAGGAGAATCCTTTGGCTGCTCAGCAGCCACAAAACCACTTCCCATTCCACGGAGCTTTGCCTGTGGCTGCAGTCTTGCAGGTTAAAAAGCAAATCTGGGTCACTGTGTGAGCATCTCAGAGCTGCCAGCAAATTCCCACTGAACCTGGGGGAAAGAAATCCTTGGATTTGGAGCATCACATCACCCTGAGGTGCTCTAACAAGCAAGGAAACTGAGGCACAAGGCACTGGCCAATGTCTCCCAGGCTGGAAGTAAAAAGTAAGAGCAGCAGGGGGTTCTTGATCAACACCTGAGCACTCACCAGTGCAGTTTGCTTCGTCAGACCAGTCCCTGCAGTCGTTATCCCCGTCACACATCCAGGACAGACGGATGCACATCCCCGAGCTGCAGCTGAACTCATCATTCCTGCACTGGTGAGCCTCTGCAAACAAAATACTGCGCTTCAGGTCACAGGAATACCCAAGGAGCAGAGCAGGAAAGAGCAGGGCAGGAAAGCTGGAGAAGAGTGGCACAGAAGTCTCCCAGCTGGAACGCGGCGAGGGGAAGAAGCAGCACACGGCCTCGCCCTCTTTTCCTGTCCCTCATTTCCCAGTGCACGATGCTCCAGTCTCTAATTCCCAAATACCCTGAACATGCTGGTCCTGTACCCCCTTTCCCAGTCCCCAGAAAATGAGGAGGAGACAGCCTGGGTAAACAGGGGGACCTTTCCCCGAATCACCTCTGAGCAGCATCCAGAGGAGGAGCAGCTCTGACCAGCACAGAGAGTGCTGGAGAGGAGCCGCCCACCCGTGCCCAGGGGAGGAGGCCTGAGTGTGGGCACTCACCACAGTGACTTTCGTCGCTGTTATCCCCACAGTCGTCCTCCAGGTCACATTTGTAGGACAGAGGGATGCAGGTCCCCGAGCCCTGGCAGCGGAACTGGGTCTCGGTGTCACACACGGTGGTTGCTGATGGAGAGAGGAGGAGGAGGTGGTGGTGGTTAGAAAACGGTTTCTGCTGCCTGAGGGTGTGTACTGAGTGCAGGGAAGTGGAGGGGCAGGGACAGAATCCTGCCAGTCCAACCTGAATTCCTGCTCTTGTATTTTAATGCCATTTTTAGGCACTCCATGTAAAGCAGAGCACACAGGGGTCAGCTCTGCCTGGGGATCAGTTCTGAAACTCCTGATGTCCACTCCCGAGCCAGGGAGCAAGAAGCCAAGGCTGTAGGGCTGTCTGCTCCCCACAAAGGGGACTGCAACCTTAGGTGGTGGGATGAGACAGGGTGGCCAAAGCAGGAGAGAAGCTGGGCATGAGTGCTGCTCCAAGGCAGCATCTCTGTGCCAAGCTGGTGACCTCTCTCCAAGGAATGGGTACCCACAGAGGCTTTCCCACACCTGGAGCCAGATGCTGAACTCAAATTTGGACTCTGCTGACTGCTACCTCAACTTTGTCAGGGAAGTGAGTTCCTTATTGGTACAAAATGGGCATAAACAGCCTCTCTCCTGGTCCTCCAGTGATTCCCAACTTCAAACCCAGTCCTTTTTCCACAGTGCACTAATCCAAACCCTTCAGGCTGTGCAAAGCTGTGAACATCTGCCCCTCCTGCATACACTGCCAGTTCCTAATTTTGCTCAAAAAGGTGACCTCCATCTTTAATGTGTGAGCTTGACTTATTATCTCAACAAGAAGCCCTTGTCAGCACTATCTGCTCTCTTTTCCTCATTGGCTGTGCCCTCCATTAGCTTCAGAAGACAATTAGTGCAAGAGACAGTTGGCATCAGCCTCACCAAATTTTAGACACTGACGCCTCATCTGGTCACGGGGACTGGGACAAAACCCGTCCAGTTTGCTTTGGGAGTTTACCAAGGGAGCGGAGTAACATCCCAGTGAGCCTCTTGCTCTCCCTGACTGTGAAAGGAGTGTGGACCATCAGCTCAGCTGAGATGCCACCACAGCAGACACCTGAACCTGGCCAGGCCAACACCACCAAGGCAGGGCACTCACGGCAGTTCTTCTCGTCGCTCATGTCCCCGCAGTCGTTGTCGTTGTCACACTGCCAGATGCTGTTGATGCAGTTCCCATTGGAGCACCTGTACTGGTTGGGCAGGCACGTGTTCTCTGGGGCAGGAGGGACAGCAGAAACAAGCTGGCATGAGGCTGTGCTTCCAGAAAGGGGCCACTCTCCTCCCCGACAGAGGACAGGTCACGCCGCCCTCTGGTGATGGCAGAAGCCACCTCAGCACCGAGCAGCAGCAAGAGCCAGGCAGGACTTTACCTTCCTTTATGCAGGTGTTGTTCTTCATGGCGTAGCCGTGGGGACAGTCACACCTGAGCTCCCCGCTGGGCAGCACGGTGCTGGCCACCCCCTCGGGGCACTTGCAGCTGCGGCCGTTGTTGGACCTGGGCAGGCAGAGCAGGCTGCAGGGCCTGGCGATGCAGGCGTTCCGCCCTGGAGCAGGGCAGGAGGAAGGGCACAGCGTCAGGGCAGAGGCACGGGAGTCCCAGTGTCACCTGCTTTAGGTTCAGACCCCATTAGGAGCCACCTCTGCCGGGCTGAGTGCTGAGGTCACCCCTAGGAATGCCCAGAGCCGTCTGCTCCAGGGAGTTTGAGGGCCTTTAAGGGGGAAAGATTGGTATTTAAGGGACAGAACTGATCCGAGTGGCTTTGGAGGGCTACCAAAGGATGTGAGTTATACCCCCAGAGTGCCTCTTGTCCCTCCAGTCTCCTGCAGAGACTGGTAGAGCCCTTCAGTGGTCTGGTACCCATCTGAAAATGGGTGTAAACAGCACACAGGGGTCAGCACTGCCTTGTCACAATGGAGACAGACGATTAAAGGAGGACAAAGTTGGTGCAGCCCTGAAATCCTGGAGTTTTTTGGTCTATACAACCCTTTGATGAAAAAGCCAGGATCTGTGACATAAACTAGGAGGTGCCACCACAACCGAGTGCCCTACAAGCTCTCTCCCCGGGGAGCATCTCTCCTGGCAGCCAAAAAGCAGAATATACCACTCATGAAACTCATTCCTCATGGCTGTGCCTGAGAGCCTCAAGCCCTGCAGGAATGGGGATATATTCAGGAAGTGCAAGCCAGGATGGCCCAGTGGGCTGGGAACCTGTGAAAACGGGGGATGAACACGTTTCTAAATCCCAGGGAGGATCATCTGCATGATTACCTGTAGTCTTTCCTCTGTAGAAGATTTTCATATCCATGATCCCGTTCAGTCGGCCGACCAAGATCTCCATCCTGGAGCCGCTGTTTTTGGATGCTCTGAAGATACTCAGCTGTGACCAGTCGTTCCAGTAGATTTCATTCTGAAACACAGGCTTGGCTCTTAGTGTGAGGAGAGGCACCACCAGGGCCGTGCTCATCAGTGCTACCTGCACTAATCACCCTAAATACTCGATGTGGGTAGACATGGAGAGTGAAAAGTGTCCCCAGCCCAAGGGGGAGAGGCAGAGGAAGGCCTGAGGTGGGATTTGAGCAGGAATGAGAGTGACAGAGCGATCTGCTGAGTGGCAAATATTACAGTGAAGCTGCTTGGGAATGTTGGTCCTGGATTTGGCTGCGCTTGCCTGCTCCTTTCAGGGATTTGTGGGAAAGTGCCAGAAGCAGAAAGAGAGCAAGCATCGTGCCTGCTCCAAATCACATCCCTGTCCTTCACATTCAGTGTTCTCCGTGCTCCTCCAGCACCACCCTCAGAGCCTGCACGCTACGGAAAAAACGGGCAAAACAAACCTTAAATACAGCAATGGCATAGGGGTGAGGGAGGCTGTCCAGGATCACAGATCTCTGCATGCCATTGAAATCGACCCTCTCAATCCTGTCCATGTAGGCTTCAGTCCAGTAGATCCAGTGGTCATCCACAGAAATGCCGTTTGGCCACCGCACGCCCTCCGAGACGATGCACCCGGCCAGCGACCCGTCCATGTCACTCCTGTAGATGCCAGCCCTGGAGTCCCCCCAGTCCGTCCAGAACATCAACCTGGCAGCAGGCAGGCACAGAGGTTACTCGAAACCCGCACAGAGCAGCTCATCAAAAGGAACCAGGTTAGGAGAGGCAGAGGCTGGAATGCTTTACATTCCACGTCCCTTGCACGAAGTGCCTTTGAACGGGGAGCTCTGCAATTCTAATGAACGCCACCAGCAGATTTATGAGCAGCACAGAGGCTTTTGAGCTGCGAGCTCTGTGGTGGGAGTGCAGCTGCACGTTACCTTGCCATGAACTGCTCTGGTTTGCCAGAGCTACATTTGCAGCCGAGGCCAAACCCCAGAAAGATGTAACTCGCATTTGGCTCTTGAATTCGAGCACAGCTCAGTTTCTCACGCCTCGCTGCAGCTTTCCCCACAGACCAGACCAGTTTTACAGGCAGGAAAAGTTATTTACTAATGGATATGTATGGGTAGGAAGGAATAAACAGTTGGTGATCTGTGCTCTGAGGGAGCTGGTGCCTTAGCTGGGGATGAAGCGGTGACAGTGGGCTCCACAGGGCAGGACTGTGCTGTGCCTGTCCCCAGTTTCACCTCACCAGGCTGTCCTCCCTGAGGAGGAAGTGGTGAAGGAGCAGCAGTTTCCCTTGGGAATAGCAGGGAAATACTTGTGATGTTTTCTTTCTTACCCATCTCGGGGAACCAGAGCCAGGGCTCTGGGTCGCTCCAGTATCGAGGAGTTGAGGACGGTGAGCCTCAGGTCTCCATCTGGATTGGCAACCTAGACCCAAAACCAAACCCAGGACAGGTGTGTTTGCTACTGGCACTGCTCCGAATGACACAAAATCTGGATTGGCAGGCAATTATTGCTCCTTTATAAAATATGCCCACGGGTGGGCAGAGCTGTACCTCGATTTTGGGAATCCCAGCGTTGACCCAGTAGAGCAGCTGGCTGAGAGGTTCAAAAGCCAAAGCTTCCACTGTTTCCAACCCAGTGCTTATGATTATTTCCTGCCCAGAGCTGCCATTGAGACAGAGACGCTGAGAAAAAAATAAATAATCAGAATACATAAGATGAGGAGCTGCCTTGTCTGAAGGTCAGGTGACAGACAGCTTGGAGGGGAGGAGTACCAGGACAAATATTTGCATTTCAGGGTGTGGATGCAACACCCGGGTGGCAAGGAGGTGATGCCTCGCTGCTCCCGGCTCACCTGGATGATGTCCAGAGTGACATCAGCCCAGTAGAGGCAGTTGTGCTCGTAGTCAAAATCCAGGGCCACAGCCCCCCTGAGCCCGGCCAGGGGCAGCTCCTCGCTGACGCCCGAGGCGAGGTCGTAGCGGTGGATGGAGTAGCGGGTGGCGTAGAGAATGAACTCGTTCTCCTCTGCAACAACAGGGCCTTATTTAGTGGCCATTTTCGGCTACTTGAGGGGCAAAAAAAAAAAAAAAA
>WAAG01074483.1:16628-31084 GCA_013390105.1 Tichodroma muraria
AAAAAAAAAAAAATAGCAGGTGTTTTTCACCCCTGGCTTTAGCACCTCGGGAGGCAAAGAGCCTTTGTCTCAGTGGGATTAGGTTAATGGGAATGTGGTAATAGCCTCACATGGGGCAGGGCACACACTGTGGACATTGTCTAGTCCAGGAGGAGGAGGAGGAGAGGCAGAACCTGCCCCGACCCCTTTCTTCCCACTTGAGTGCTGCCAATGGGAAACAAAATACGGATCTCCTCTTACTCAAAAAAAAAAAAAAAAGCAAAACAAAAAAGCATTAAAAGGAGTGGGAGTGATGCAACTCTGCAAGTCCTCAGGGACACCGTCCCCGCAGGAAATATCCTGGAGTGGGTTTTGTTTCCAAACGGAGCCGAATCCAGGTAATGGGATCCTGGTCCAGGACAAAGTCTCCCAGGCATTATCCCAGCACCGGTCAAGTCCAATAATGCCATTAATGAGTAGAGCTAATGTCAGTAAGTAACTCTGGCTGTGCATCCCTAATGAGATTATACGGAGATATGAAACAGATACTGTACATGAAAGCGTTACCATGGAGCGAGCCAGCGGATCCCCAGACGATCCGCAAACACTCTGGGAACACAGCGCTTCAAAGGCCCGCCCGGTGGGGACCGCAGGTTTATTTTGCAATCAGCAGGGCCCTTCTCAGCATGCCCGACACAGCTCTCCAAATAGCTCGAGAGGGCTCAGAGGGGTGAACAACGTGTCAGGAGTAAAGCTGAGTGCAGCGCTGGCAGGAGTCCCAGCACAGGGGATGCTTCCCCGTGCTGTTCCACACCTGGAATGTCTTTTGCGCGCTGAAAAATTTTAGGGCAGTGCAGGGGACCCTGCTGCTGGTGGGCCTGGCTGCTGTGCTCAGCTCCCCAGCCCCTCCACGAGCCCCTGGCCTGCCTGAGGCTCTGGAGCTGCAGCACGGCGGCAATGCTGATCACGCAGCTCGTGACGGCAGATTAAATTAGAGCTGTAATGAGCAGAATGCAAATAACTCTGGCAGCACAGGGGCACGGGACTGCCACAGTGCCTTGTACATTCGAGAGGAGAAAATAAGGATGGGGGGGTGAATTCTGGCAGGCGGAGGTGTGAGGGCTGAAGGTCTGCCCTGGTCTGGCCCCAAAGGGCCACGGTTTGGCTTCACATGGGGGCTGTTTCAGAGCGGGACCTTCCCAAGGGGACCCTCCCAAGGATGGGGTGTCTTTGATCTAATTCCTGTCTTTCTGGCTGGGTTCACGCCAGCAGCAGCAAGGACGTGACCAGGATGAAAGGGTTCCTGCCTGCAGCCTGCCCCTGAGGGCTCCAGAGGGCTCTGCACTGTGGGCAGACGCTGCTCCTGAGCTCAGGAGCTCTGGCCACAGCACAGGAGAGGGAGATTTGTAACCCACCCAGGCTCCTGTGTCACAGGTTTTGTCTGAGAGCCCTCTGGGACTCTGTGCCTGGTCCCTCAAGCACCAGCCAAAGGCTTTATGAATGGAGCCCTTGTGCCCAGAGCAGATCCTGCACACACTCACCCGCCAGCGGGCACGGCACCAGCTCCCCCTCGAGCCGCGACTCGATGTCTCCACCCGTGCAAGTGTCCCCCGAGATCTTTCTGTAGCTGCAACACACAGAGCCAGGCAGTTTATTCCATGGAAAAACTGTGAACAAACCACCCTGTGCAGCCAGAATAAGCTGTGGTGTTTAATTGCTATGTGTGTCCTAACATGCCATTTGTTTGCTGCCACTCTTGTGGGGTTTGTGGTTGTTTGGGGTTTTTTAAATCACCAGTAAGATAAATTCCAGCACTTGGAATATCAGGTTGCCCTCCCAAGCACAGCACATACCCTCGAGTCTTCTTGTAGGTTGAGCCAACAGGGCAAGGGACTGGTGGGTCATAGGGTCTCCCAGCAAACTCAGGGTCGGGGACACAAACTTCTAAGGATAAGTCATCACTCAGTTTGAAGCCAAAATCACTGCAAGGAGAAGAAAGATGTAGGGAGGGACAGGGAAAAGCAAAAAATGCAGCCGTGCTATACCGTGAGTCTACTTTTGCACAGAATTTTTAAGAACCCAAAGTGACCATTCATTTACTATCAGTATTTAGCTGCACAGAACGTCTCCGAGGCAGACAAGATGTTTCAAGAACACTTTGTAAATCAGCTGTGCCAGTGGCTGGGCAGGTTGGGGAAGGTGAGGCAGCGAGGCAGAGCTGAGCCAGTGTGCCCTGCAAAGCTGGCTGCAAGCCCCAGTCCTGCTGCTTAGCTGGCTCGGGTCACTGCCCTGTCTCTTGGCTGGTCCTGCTGGTAAAATGGGAGTTACAGTGTGGCTGTTCTTTGGAAAACGCTGTGGGAGAGAGGTTTGGTCAGTGTGATTTTGTAGGGAGCCCAGGGCTGAATTCTGAGGCAGGATCCCACCAGCCCTGCTCTTAGTCTGCTCACGGTGAGCCAGGCTTGGTCTCAGCATCAGACAGGAGCAGTCTGGTGTGAGCTCCACTGAAAGCCCAGTCCCTGAAAAGCAATTCCCTTTCTAACCCCAAACCTTTGCATCAGGCTGCCAGAGCGTGTTTCCTCATCCTGAAAGCTGTGCAGTGTCAGGATTCTGGGAATTGCAGTCAAAGGGCAATAGCAGGGCCAGCTGCACCCCTGTGGCTACAGAATCATAAAGATTTTTAGTGGATCTTTGTCTGTGATGGGAAATTATCCATTATCATTTGGAAGGTGATGGATTAACAATACTTCCCTCTTCCGTGGAACCTTTCAGAAGCTCCCAAAAGGCTCTAAAGACATTAATTAAGTCTCATGCCCTGTTATTAATGAAAGGATGTTTTCAGTCCGTTTAGTTTCCTCTCTGCTATCAAATGAAGCGGCGACACTCCGAGCGACGTAAATTGGATGTTTGTTCACTCGGAGCGATTGGTCACAGATACTTATCTTGGATTTACAATCCAGACTGGAAGAAATTAATTGGTCTCTTACCATTCAAAGTCCTCCCTCGTACAAGAGCAGTTGGAGACCATGACAGGCCTGTCAAAATCTTCCCCATTGAAGCAGGTCGCGTGAGGAGTCCTCCTTTTGAAAACGGTTTTATGCCCCAGCAAACATTCGTTGCCTCGCTCGTCCGAGGGTGACCACAGCTTGTAGTCGTTCTCTGTGCAAGGGACCCCTGAGAGGAGAAACAAGGTTGGGGTGCAGAAAGGTGCAGCCTTTGCAGCAGCCCAGGTTCAAAGACAGAGAGATGCCAATGTCCCTGGTACCCAGGAGTGCCAAGCGTGCTGGCATCCAGCCCCACATCACAGGAATGTCTCTTCTCCCAGGCAAACACTGACAGAACAAGAGGGCACAGCCTTAAGCTGTGCCAGGGGAAGTTTAGGGTGGACATCAGGGAAAAAATCTTCACTGAAAGAGTGACTGGGCACTGGAATCACCTGCCCAGGGAGGTGGTGGAGTCACCATCCCTGGATGTGTTTAAAACAAGACTGAACGTGGCACTCGGTTTAGTTTGTTTCGTGTTGTGTAGTGTTGTGGCACTCAGTTTAGGCCATGGTTTAGTTGATGAGGATGTGTTGGGTCTTTTCCTACCTTGTTCATTCCGTAATTCTGTGATTCCCTCCCCTCTGCACCCTCCCCTGGCACAAAATTTCCCCCACAGCGCAAGGCCCCAGCCCTGCCCCACAGGGAAAGGCAAGGCACGGAGCACTCCAGCTGGGAGCGTGCGGCGGCACGCGGTGACAGGAGGGAACAGGCAGCTCCGTGCCAGAGACAGGGAATCTGAATGAAGTCGTTCTGGTTACCAAACAGATCCGTTCCCAACAAAACGTCGAGGGAATCGGTGATAAATTTCAGTCAAGCAAATTCCTCTGCTGGGTTTAACTGCGCTTTGATTAAAATGCTGCCTCGCAATCAAAGCTGAAATGGGTTATAAAACATTCATAGGCACAAGCCTTCAGAAGGAATTTTTTTTTTTTTCCTTTTCAACAAATTCCTCAGTGAGGAGGGAAGGAATACAGGGAGAGCACAGGGTGCAGGAGTGCCTTCAGCAGCTGTGTCCACGTGGACACGAGATACTCGGGACAGGGCATGAGCAGATTCCCTCTCTCCTACCTGCAGTGCCACCCCAGAGATGGCTCTGCCACCTGTCCCCTTACCCAGCACGTCAGTGGTGTTGATCTGCAGGATCAGCCAGCTGTGGCCATTCTCCTTGTAGGAGCCAAAGATGGTGAATATGGTGCTCTTCTCACCGGGCTCGGTCAGGAGGCCGTACACAAACACCGGCTTCTCCGAGAACGTGAACACTTTCCAGGTTTCCCCTTCGTTTGTGCTGTACCTGCACAAGAAAAGGAGACTGGTACAGATGCCAGGGGCACGTCCTGCCTGCTGCAGGACACTCTCTGCCATCCCCAGCCCGAGCAGCAGAGGCAGTCCTCGTGCCCTGACACTCACTTGAGCTGGTTGGTCTCGGTGCCTTGGGCGATGGCCACCAGAATTCCACCGTGGTCACCCCAGGTGTAGTAGTGGGGTCCAGACAGTGCCTGCAAGAGAGACAGTGCTGAGGGGTGATCTGAGCTGTGCTGAAGGAAGGGAAAATGGTTTTGTCAGAAACTCTGCCTGACCCAAGCTAATGCTTCAGCCTTGGGCAAATCAAGTATCTGGAGGCACCAGAGATTCAAGTCTTTATGGGATGCCATGTGCAGATGAGAACAGCCAGCCCATTTCTCCTAATAGATGTGTGTAAAAGCTGCCCTGAGCCCTGGACTCTGCTCCTCCTGTTCTCTGTGCATGGAAAGAATCAGTGGAAGAAGCACCATGACACAAAGCCAGAGTCCATCACTCCTCCTCTCATTTGTCACCTCTGTGAGGCTTTCCTGACCCCCAGCAGTGACTCGTGGCCTTCCCAGGACTGCAGAGAAGTTAGTTCTCAGGCTGTGGAAGGTCTTGTGAATGTTCACAGAGAAGTGGGGCCATGGCATGCAGAAACAAGCCCTGGGGACAATTCATCCATCCATCCATCCATCCATCCATCCATCCATCCATCCATCCATCCATCCATCCATCCATCCATCCATCCATCCCATGGCAAGAAGCTTGGATTTCACGCTCCCCTACACCTCCAGCACACAATCAGCTTTGCTTTCCCATCCAGGAAGCCCAGAGCACCTCAGGATGAAAACAGGGAGCATGTCCATGCCAGACCCTGCTCACAGGACGTGCTGTCACACTTGGGGCCATTCCTGCACAGGGCACTGAAAGCATTGTTCCTTTCTTCTCTGGGCTGTGAAATCACCCCAGTGATCTGCAGGGCAGTGAGCCTCCCAGCCTGCTGCTGGCCAAAGCTGAGCAGAAGGAGTTGTGGTGCTGCTTCTCAGCTCCACTGCTGGGTCATTCTGCACCTCTGCTCATGATACAAAGATCAGTCAGGAGCTTGGTGCTGGTGACGTTGGATCAACGCTTCCTCAGAATGTTTTAATGCACTCCAAGGCAAACCTGTGGAGCTTGGCACCTGAAAGTCTCTGGTTTTGGATACCCTGCCCCATCTGTCAGCTCCTGCCTGGCTGCAGGGTCCCCACGGCTGCTCTCCAGCTGGGTTTTGGAGCCAGGAGCAGCCTCTGAACCACCTCTGGCACCAGCCAGACCTGTGGCATGTCCCCAGCCCCGCTGCAGCTGCCCAGACCTCACCCCAACCGCACAGCACTCGCAGGGGGAGAAGGAGGCTGCTCAGTTCCCAGGATTAAATAGCTTGCAGATGTTGGAATACCACATGACACTGGCTGCAGAGTGCACAGGCAGACCACAAACACTGCCACAGACCAGAACATCCACTCAGTAAACAGCAGCAAACTCCCCATAAACCGAGGGCAGCATCCCATTTTTCTGGAAGAAGCCAGAGCCTCTCCAAACTCTCTCACACACAAAGTCCTGGCTGTCAGTCCCATCTAAAAGACACCGAGTGACCCGTGCTGAGGAAAAGTCCCACCAGGTGTAAAGGAAAAACAGAGGGAGTTCTCCTGTGTCTGAATCCACCACCTACACCAGAGGTTCATCTCCAAACAATCCACGCCTGGTCCTTCACCTAAAATCCTTTTTCCCTCGTTATACGGCATTGAGCATCTTCCAGCTCTTGAACTTGTATGAAATCACCTTTAATGAAACTCATTTATATCGCTGCCAAAATTCTTCCTGTTCCCCACCTCGCTGGCCGGTCTGGCAGGTGTAAGAGCAGCCTTACCTCTCTCCACCTTGCTCCAGCACTGCTCGAGACATAAACATTGGTTTTCCTTGCCATGTTCTTGCCAACGGAGCCTGGGAGAATAGGAGAAATCATCCTTCTTGAGGAATGTAAAGTGATTGCTTAAAAGGAAGCCAGACACCTCCAAACTATTTTTATCTGTGATTGAGGAGATGATTTTTCACACTATAAATTAATCCCTACAAAAGCAAATATTTCAAGGACTATTACAAGTTTTAAAAGCAGATGGGGAAAAACCCATGGCTACAAACATGATTAAACAAAATGTGTGCATTTTTCAGTAACAGAGCGAGACAAACAGGAATTTCTGAATCTTCAAGAAGCCCTTCACGAGGATCAGGAAAGAGGATCATGTTTCTCACATCTCTGTGCTGCAGTGAAATGTTCATTCTGTAATTACTGTACGAGGACTGCAGCAGAGCAAGGACAGCAAAATGCACCACTTGATTGCATTTTATAACCTGCTTGTACAAACTAAATACTGCCTGACAACAACACCCCCCAAGCCAAGGGAAAAGCAGTACCAGTGGCAATGATCAGTCCTGGCGCTGACTCCTTGGAGAGGATGGGCATCCTGCGCAGCTGGAAATTCAGCAGCTGGCTCAGGCGCTGGGCCAGGTGGAGAGAGCAGCCCTGGGACAACTGGGAAAGCAGAGCAGTGGATTAACATCCATCCCTCATCCTGTCTAGTTCAGGCCCTCTGCTTGGAAAGGCAAAGGAGGGACTCCTTCGTGGTGGCATTGCTGTTTCAGCCTCTTTCCGTAGAGCGAAAAGACCTCCAAGATCACCAAGCCCATCACTAACAAACCACACCCCCAAATGCCATTTCTGGGGGTCTTCTCACTGTCCCACCCACCCCGTGGTACCTTGTTGGAACCCTGGACACAGAGAATTTCAAGGTACATTTCAAAGATACACTGCATTTGACCTGAAGCCCTGGGAAAGGCTTCCAAATCTAAATGGTAACATTAAACCCATGAGTGTGTAGTTAAATAGAAGTGTGTTATATCACAAGGTGAAAAACTTAAAGTTTAAAGTAGTTAGTTAAAATAATATATGTACAACAAGATGGAGGGTTTAAAATGTAATCTTGTTCACAAGTTTGGGTGATTTTGTGTAATTAGTTTAAAAAGTTCACAGTACAAAACACGAGTAGCTAGTTATTAAATCAAAAGTTAAAATAAATTTATTAACATCTCATAATTAAATAATTTAAGTTTAAAAGGCCTTATAAACTTTACTCTAAACTCCATTTCTACCTTGTTAACTTAACGTACAAAAACTCTCACGGTCAGTGAGGCTATAACAAAGATTAAAAAAAAAAAAAAAAAGAAATCAAAGTCCAAACAAAAATTCTACCTCTCGTACTTTTAATCCTAACCCTAAAAAAAAAAAAATAAAAAAATATAAACCCCACAGATAAAGCAAAGGGGCTCTCCACAGTACCTGGCAGTCGATGTGCTCCCCGTAGCGGGTCTGTGCCGGGGGCTGGAGCAGCTCCCAGGTGCCGCCCTTGTCGAAGGTGATGACGGAGCGCATGTTCTCCTCGCTGAAGGAGCCGTTGATCAGCGTGGCGATGTAGACGCCCCGCACGCCTTCCACGCGGTGGAAATCCGCGAAGGGCTCGTTGGCAAAGTACCTGAGGGGTCAGCGAAGTGGAAACTGAACACACGCGCCCCGCGCGTCTGGGGATGTGGGGGATTGTCGGGCAAAGGTAACGCGCTGATCGGGCACAGCCGAAAATCGCGGATGTTGGTCAACGTTCTCGTTCGCCATCGGGTGAGTCCCGTCTTTTACCTGACCAAGGTGTCGCTGCCAGCTCCCCCTGGGCTGTAGTAGAGCACATTTTCTAGAGACAGGGAGAACTTCAGGCCCTCTGCCTCCGAGATGTAGAGGTTGGTGCGGTTGTTGTCGTGGCTGACACACACGAACACCTGGTCCTCCGAGGCGTCAGCAATGTAATATTCCTTTGGGACACAAAGAACAGGCTTCATGTGTGTGTGCACACACGGAGGGTTTACACACAGGCTGGTTTAGATTTCCTCTTAGCTTGCTTCCATCTTTCTGTATTTTTCCACTCAGCAGGTGGAAAAATCTTCACTTTGCTTTTTCTGTTTTGTTCCCCTTAAAGCGATTCCCATCCTCCGCCCTGCAAAGCCTCCCGGAAGCAGCACTGGCTGCCAAGCCCCACGTGTGCCGGATCTCTGGACCCCCCCTGAGGCTGGGAGCGCACCCCACTGCTCTGCCAAGCGCCAAGAACTTGCTTCTTGTGCCCTTCTTCATCCCCACCAGCCCGGAGACACCACAGCATGTCTGGTTCATGCATCAGGGACTCTTTGCAAGCCCTGGTGGTGCCCTGGGCTTCCTCAACCCGCAAGAATTGGATGCTCCAGGTCATGCCAGTGCACTCCACACCATGGGAAGAGGTAAAATCCCCAAAAGCAGAGTCAGAGCAGTGGGATCAGCCCCTCTCTGGTATCTGGGCTTTGCTGCCAGCCCCCATCCCCAGTGACTGCCCAGCTGCCATCGTGTAAACCACAAGATCATCCCAACATGAGCCTTTGCTCTGCCACTCCCCCCAGCAGGGTCATACGAGGTCCCTTCCCACTCCTGCAGCATCTGGAGCTGCTGCTGACTCCGCAGGGTGTCCTTGGCAAGGCGGGGAGCTGGGAGGCTGCTCGGGAAGCACCACTTACCTTAATTGGATGCTTGGTAACAAACTGTGCCACCCGCATGGGCTTGCGGTTGAAGGAGACCCAGAGCTGGACCGAGGGTGGCTGGGAGCTGCCAAGCAAACGCTGTGCAGAGCACAGGGACAGGTTAGGAGGGGCTCTCACCCCAAAAAATCACCCTCATCTCCACTGGGATCACCCAGTGCCTGGGACTTCCCCCTCCCTGCACGTGGGCAAAGCGTGGCAGCTGCCCAATGCTGGGAGCAGTGATCCCCACTCAGGGTTTAAATTGCCACAGCCAGGGCTCAGCAAGGAGACAAACTCTCCTTCTTGGTCAGTCGGGTAGGGGTAAGGAGGCTGGTTTGAATTCCTCCTTTTTCCTCAGAGCACACTGACCTCTCCTTCCTATTTTTACCGATTTGCGCAAAACGAAAGGCGCCGGCGCGAAGCCGAGAAAGTAAAAAAGCTGGGGGCAGCCTATTTCATACAGGATGCCAATGGTGAGGACCTAAACCCAGATCTAGGCTCCAAAAATAAGCGGCCTGTTTTTTTTTGATTTTTTTTTTCCCCAGGCTCTGTATCACTAAGCAACCGTGCCTCCCACGGAAAGGAGCAGAAGTCAGAGCCCTGGGCGCCGCTGCCGCCCAGCCTGTCCTTTCCCCAGCACCGCCCCTGCTGCGGCCAGGCTTGGAGGTAAGTGCCTCATTCCAGACCTAGGGATGTGATCCCCGAGTGAGGGGTTTGCAGCCAGCCTCCCTCTGTCTCAGTGTTTCCCAGCAGTGCTTGCCGTGGTGTGGGATACGGGTGATTTTATTGATGTTCAGTCATTACGGCTGCAGGAGGAAGCAGGGCGTGCTGCCCAGTGGCCCCTGAGTGCTCCAGAAGCAGAAAAAACTCCAAAGCACCCCCAAATGGGCCCAAATCTTCCTCATGCTTTCAGGATGCTGTCCCTGAGCTCAGTGGCTTCTCTGCAGAGACACAAAACACCCCCAGTGTTTCACCCCACCCCAGCACCGAGCCCCCAATAAAATCTCCTGCAAACCACAGAGCAGGCACAGCGCCAAGGGGCCGGGCCCTGGGAGTTACAGGCTGTACTACCTGCAAGGGAGACTTCTGAGAAACTGAAATTGCTCTGCAAATGTTCCCTGCTTCTCTCAGACGCCGCTGTGCCCGCTCAGGGAGCCGGAGGTGACACACCTGTCACTTACTGCCCAGGAAACCCTCCCTGTTCTGCCAGCAGCCACCCCTAAATAAGGGTTCCTTCTTAAAACACTCGATGGCAGCTGCAGGGGAGAAATGTGTCTTCTGAAAAGAAAGCTGCTCTTTAAATTCTAGAGGGATCAGGGCTTTATCCCTCTGATGCTGCTTCTGATCTAGAAAGACCTGGCCTTCAGAGGAAGCACAGACACTTTCTTGCTTTCTTTCAGGTTTGTTCGAATTTGGCCACGAACTGTAAAAAGCACAGAGAGGCTCCGGCTGCAGAGGGACCAAAAGACCACTTTTGCACACCCACATCCTCTTTTCTTAGGAAAGCACACTGAAAATGCAGCTTGCTTTCCAGGCTGGAGCACATTAGGCTGCTTGGACCTGGTCCACGTTTGATGGTAATCTCCTCTGACAAGCGGCCTCCTTTAACCACAGAGCTGCTGAGCCACATCCCCCTTCCCTGCCACCCCCACCCCAACGTCCTTCCCAGCTATCCTGTGGTTTTTCCCGAGTCCCAGCCCTCTGCAGGCTGACCTACTTCTGCCCAGCCTGCCAGAGGCAGGGGTATGGAAACACCACGGGGAGAGCAGCACGGGCAGCCACTGCTGTGAGCCCACAGCGGGTGGCAGCTTCTGGCAGGCTGGGTGACACCTCTGTGACAAGCCAGTGAGCTGTCCAGGCTGCGAGGTGCAGCAGGGAGTGGCACCATCCCCGGCAGGTGCTCTTGCCCGCTGTGGTTCCTGCACCACATCAAACCCCCGGCAGTGAATTCCTCGCGTGTCACTCACCACAGACTTGGTTGCAAACATGTATTTGTCCCTGAGCTGGAAGTCTTCAACATCTTCCAGGATTATCTCCTTGTTTTCCCGGCTCTGGAAGAAGTCCGTGCTGCGGATGACGGTCGAGGCCCCCGAGGGCTCGTGCCGCTCGATGTACACCGTGGTGGGCTTGTCGTAGGGCTCGACCCCCCTGGGGAGGACAGGGAAAGTGGTGGGACTGGAGAAGAAGGCAGCAGGGGCAAGGAGATGGGGTAGGGGGAATGGGCAACACCCTTGGGTGCCAGTGTGGGTGGCTGCCACTTGTCACCCTGCTGTGCCACATACAGTGCAGGGTGAGGGGAGCAGCGGGCAGGGCTGGAACACACCCTGGTACCCAGATTCTTGATTTTCACAGGGCAGCAAACAGTGCAAGAAGTGAGGAATGAGAGAAGACAGGAGCTGGACGCAACCACATACCAAGAAAAGGACTTCACGTGTTCCTGAATCATTATCCAGGTCTGGCCAAAGTCATCTGATTTCCAGAGCTGCAATAACAAAGGTGAGAGATGCCAGTAGGACTGAGACACAAACAGACCCAATCCTTCAAGACACCCAGTCTCAGGCAGGACAGGCACATGTCCATCCATGGCTACTCTCATGACTTCTTTTCATGTGGCAGCTCCTGAAACAATAGCAACTTTTCTAACCAAATAACCCAAACAGCGAAAAAACATCCTTTAGCCCTCTACCAGAAGGATTTCCCCCGGTTTCACCTCCAGGTTTTACTCACTGTGTCTATCTGAAGGTGCTGTAACTATTTTCAGTCTTTACCCAAGAGCTCCAGAGGGGAAAAAGAAGTGTTTGTATTCAAGCAGCAATTTGTTATTCAGGACCCAAAGCCAAACCACAGGCCCACATGAAACACTGCAGAGGTCATCCTGCCTCAGCTGCCAGTGCTCTGTGGTGAGTTATGACCACAATAGTTGGGGTGATGGATACAGTTGGGAGCAGCGTGGATGGAGGAAGAAGGAATGGAATTAAGACAGGCAGCCTGCAGGTATTATATCCTCATTCTCCAGAGGATAAGACAGACTGTAGGGAAGGGGGTGTCCTGGCTGATTTGGACAGCTCTGTATGTGAGATCAGACACCCTGAACGGCCAAAGCATGAAGCCACATGGCTCTCAGCTGTGGGGGACAAAACAGGCCACAGGAACATCACAGCAGGGCAGGGGTAGGATGCTGGCTCCCCACCTGAGCAAGGCACTCACCTGTTTTTTAGGGTGAGACCTGTCGAAGCCCAGGAGGAGGTTGGGGTCCCTGCTGTGCAGCAGGAGGTCTGCTGCTCTGAAGGGAATGGAGAAGCCTTGGATGGTGTTGCAGAAGTCGGTGGTGATCCACAGGTACGGGGCGAAGGCATCCACAAAGATGTACTGGGAGTGGAGGGACAGACAGGGGAGAAGAGAAGGTCAGAGCAGAGCTCAGGCTGGCAGGAATGAAGGTGCACATCCCAGGGGAGCCTTTGGGAGGGCAAACTTTGGAAGAGAAGAATTAGGCTGCCCCAGCCACCCCTCTCCCACCACACTCTGAGCGTCATCAAGCCGTACAAGAAGTGCCTGGCACAGGCCACCTCTGCCCCAGGGACAGCCCCAGGGGTGTCCAGACTCCCTGTGACAGCAGGGATAAAGGCCCAGCTGCCACGTCCTCCTCACCCTCTTGTTGTCAGCCGGGCTGTGGTAGAACTGGGCGATGGCCACCTCGCTGCTGTTCCCCCCATCGAAGCTGAACCTCTCCGAAATCTTCTTAAAACTCTTCCCATAGTCATAGGACACATAAACCTGCAAAGGAGAAGCCCCACAATGAGTAGCACGAAGTTCTGAGCTACCTTCTGACAAATTTGGTGAAAACTCAGTGAACTAGGAGGCGGGGAAAGAATTGAGATTTTCCCAACCGTGCCTTGAACCCACGGGGCAGCGCAGAGGAAATTTAATATTTTTGTGCCTCTGAAACCAAACCTGTGGGCCCTTTCTGTGTTTCTCAGGACACAAGAGCAAGTCAGGCTGTAGCTCAGCAGCCATCACCACCTTGCCTGGCCCAGAAGCAGAAAGTGCACCTGGAGAGGGCCAGGGTGTGTTACTTACATCGCTGTTTTTGGGACCCAGCAAGGACAGGCTGTCCCTGGCCAAGGCCACAATCACGTTGCTCTTCTCTCCTGCCCAGTGAACGACCATCTGATTGTGGGAATCGTTGAGGCTGACCTGCAACGCCAAGGGAAAGGACACCCTGAGTCACAGCCTCATCCACAGGGACAGCAAACATCCACTCATGCCACCCTTCCTGGGAAACACCACACTTTGGGAAAACTCATCCAAAAAAGCATCTCTCCTGAACACGTTGGCAGAATGTGCCTAAAAGGGTAAGTTTTCCCTTTATACTTCCTCAGACAAACAGGATTCAGGGGATGATGAGAATGAAAACTCAAACCAAGGACTGAGAAGTGTTTTCAAATCCAGGCTGATGAGGCCGCAGGGAAACAGAGGCAGCTTTCTGCCTGATGGGAAGCAGAGGGCCAGGCACCGATCCCTTCTCTCTGGTGACCAGTGGCAGGACTGGAGGGACTGCCTCCATTTGTGTCAGGGGAGGTTCAGCTGGATCTCAGGGAAAGGTTCTTCCCCCAGAGGGTGCTGGGCTCTGCCCAGGCTCCCCAGGGAACGGGCACAGCCCCGAGAGCTGCAGGGGCGTTTGGACACTGCTCCCAGGGACGCACAGGGTGGGATTGCTGGGGTGTCTGTGCAGGGCCAAGGGTCGGGTCCCTTCCAGCTCGGGATACTCTGTGATTCCGTGCCGGTTTCCGGCGCGCTCGGAGCCGTGCACGGTCCCGTTATCCCCGCGTGTGCTGTATCTGCCGGCAAAGGGCTGGTTCCTATGGGGAAGCTCTCGCAGCACCGGCACGGCGCAGGAGAAACCCTCAGTGGCTGTCACCAGCCAGCAGGGACAGCCAGGCGTGCTGGGAAAGCCGGGGCAAGTGTGGCCGGGGATGGGTGCCGCGCTCCCCGCAGCAGAGGCACGTGCGTGCCTGAGCCCTCGCACGCCGCAGCTCAGCCCAGGGCTGCCAGCCCGGGGCTCGGGGCCTTGGGAGGCTGTAAAAATACAGGGATAAGCCCTTCTTAGGCTTGATACCCTGCAGCTCTCGCTGACCCCGGGATCAGCGAGCAGCACCGCCTGGGAGAAGGGGCTGCTTTAACCTCCAGCAAGCGAAACGCTTGGAAAAACAATTCTTTATTGTGGAAGAAGACGGGAGTGGGGGCAGAGCCCGAGCAGAAGCCCTCAAATCCTTCTTATGCAATAGGCTGACGGGAGGGGAAAGAGAACCGGCCCCAACCCTGGCATCGCCCACCCCGGGAGCGTCCCCCGGGGCCGGGGCCCCCCGGCTGCCCGGGCAGGGACCCCCCCACCGGGCAAAGCCCGCCGCGGCTCCCGGCTACGAACGCGCCGCAGATTTAGGTCAGGCAGCAGCAGCAGCTACAACGCCAGGCAGCCCGAGCCCTTCGTGCCCGCCGGAAGGAAAAAAACTAACCAAAAAAAAAAAA
>WAAG01074485.1:1564-15021 GCA_013390105.1 Tichodroma muraria
CAGGAGAAGAAAACTTGAATTCCATCAGCCAGATATCAGCAACGAAGCTCACAGTTTGGCTCTGCGGTCTTTTTTTCCTTTTTCCCAGTCAGCCTGACTTGCTTCCCCCTCCCCCCCAGGCCCGACGGCCACGTGGGGAGAGGGGGAGCAGAGAATGTTCGGCAGGAGCTGTTACCTGAGCCTTTGCCGGAAACCAAGAGAGAGCTGATTCCCGGGTTTGCATTTAAAAAAGGTGTATCGTAAAAGGCGTACCCACGCTTTCATTGGTTTTATCAAATGTCAGTAACACACATTGGCCAATCACGGCCAAACTACTACATTAGGTTAGCAAGTTAGATGCTATATTGATTAACAAAATCCCAACAAAACAAAAACCCTGCAAAAGTTGTTCAGTAGCACAACTCACTGTGCCTTTCTAGGTGTGTAAAATGTATTTGAAGCTGGTTCAGTGCCCAACGTACTAAGGTTTTACCCCAGTATCTTAAGATCTGTCTGAGTACCTCCTAAAGGATTGTGTAATCTCGCTGAAAGAGCTTGAGGCAGAAAGGTATGTGAAAGCATGTGAAGGAATACATGACATAATATTTACTGGTTTTGTGATTTCTGAGTTTGCAATTTTATTTATTTTCTAGCTCGAAAGCATCACACAAGACCTTACCATTTCTCAGTTAAGCGACGTTGCAGATTATCTAGAAGATGTGGCATAGAATTGGACGGCAAAAATCTTTTGTTGTGCTGGACTAGAAGACTGCTGTGGACTATTAATTTCAGACAATCACCTTTTGCTGGAATGTCCACTCCCTATTTGTGCCTTGTGTTTCAAAAGACTGTAGATGAAGAAGGTTTTTAATTATTCTTAACAAGAACTAAACGAAATAGTTTGTTCCCATTTGAGTCTGATACCCAAATTACTTTCTTCATTTGGTTCAGCCAAACTTTTCACAGCAGGAGGTGGATTTTCCAAGCAGAATGTCCATTGCTGGCAGTGGACATAATAAAAACCAATTGGTAAGAGAACATTGAGGAAGAGGCATGTGGCTTTATAGTGAACTTGCACTGTTATTTTAACAGTCAGATTTTTTTTAAAGATAACCAAAGCAAGAACCTTCAAATGTAGTGGTTCAACTCACATTTCTTTTAACACAATCTTGTCAAGTCAGCATATAGTACATATTTATGGTAACTTTAGCCACAATACCTAATTACTCCAGACTTACTTGAAACTGCTCTTTTACAGACTCTTCTGAAAGTTGGACTTTACCTTTTCTAAAGGCATATTAAATTGAGAGTATCTAAACTCTTAAACCTAAATTTAGCTATATTTAGGAGCTAAATTTAGTGCTAGTCTTAACTCAGAATATTCTTGTTTAAATATGTTTGTCAGACCACTGATGTTAAGACCTAAGCTGTTTTTATATATGATAATGTCATCAATGTTATCTGTTAAATCACGAAAAGTAATTTTGTAAGGATTCACAAATCAGTAACTAAATCTTATGGGGTAAGTTTTTAACAGTGTGTAATGCTTAGTGGAGCTTTTATTTTTGAGAGTTCTTCATGTGCTGTAAGGTCACTTTCATTCTTGAAAATATTTTAAGTAAAAATGAGCACCAAAAAGTGAAACGACTAAACTTCTGGTTTTCAGATTCTGACTGCTGTACAGAGTTCAATGCAAATATTTAAAAATACCATGCTGAAGACATTATGGACACTAAGTTCTAGCTAAGAGCAAATTCTTGTATTTTCATGATACTCTTGCAGAACAGGGTCAGTCGTGGCAAGGTTGACAGTTTTTCAATGATACTGTTGCGAGTGGCACTGCTAGAATGTGTAGGTCATGGACATTTTGTAATACTGAAACAAGATTTCAAAAATGTGCACTTTCTGAACATTGTAAACACATCTGGAAAACACACGTGTAAGTGAATATAAATAATTTTATTTTAACTTTTTTTTCTTTTTTTAGGATTTTTAATGTTCTTTTTCAGGAACACTGTTGGCCTGTCATCATTAGTCACCACAGTGAAAGTAGCATGCTAAACTAAAGCCATTGGTTAAGCATATAAAGCTGCTACTAGCACTGGAAGCTGACTTAAATATTTTTTTGCACTGGGCCAGCAGGCCTGGAGCAGTGCTGGGAAGTTAGGCTTGTACGTTACATAAATGATTTGAGAGGAGACAGCAAAAGCGTGCCTTTTATTTATGTGCACCCCAAAAATAGCCAGCAAAAAAGCATCCGAGTATTTAGTCATGGTGTTAACTTTTAACTTTGTGCCATATTGTAGCAGCTGAACACAGAGGAGAATTTTTATCACCCCAAAAAGTCAATGTGCCATAACTTCAAATAGGAACAACATTGTAATATATGATATAGCCCGTGTAAAAAATTCGTTTAAGGGTAGGGGAACCTGTGCCTCAAGATACTGTGTATGGAGAAGTTTGGATTGGACTTGTTTTTCCTTTCTTTTTTTCCTTTTTTTTTTTTTTTCTTTAGAAGAGCATCAGCATGCCTGAAGGAAATAAAATTCCACATGAACAGTTGTTTTCTGGCATTCATTTTTAAGATGTATGGAATAATGCAGAGGCGGTGTTGTTTTCTTTCTTACATGCCTTGGGAAAACATGATGTTGCATTACCTGTTAGCTGTAGAATATGTGGCAATTTATCATACCAAAAGAAACCAAAAGTTTATTAAAATATTTCTAATTGCATTTGAAGATGTGGCCTTTTCATTAACTAATTAGATATTTTAATGTTAACATGACTTGTGTTAACAGCCAAGTATTGTTCTCTTACCTTGGGAGTCAATTGGAGACCCTGCACTTTGGCTCTAATCGAATGAAATACCAAAAAGTGGTACGTCTCCATGCTGTTCCTCCTGTGAGCTTTTACTGACTTGTGTATAATAATTCAAATTGTAAAATAAAGCTATTGTGCTGGCTAAATCGTGTTTTGACTTGTTGAACCCGAAATCTTAACATTTAGATAAATTAAGGAAGCTCTGTGGGATTTGAGGGTTTTTTATGAAAAATGCTTTTTTTATAGTCCAGTCTGCAATTGAGAATCCTTTTAAGCCCAAAGGATCTTGCAACTCCTGATGATGAATCTGGTTAAGACTTGAGAGAATTACATTAGTGGTATCAGCCCAAGTTGTCAGATGGTTTATGATTTAACAAAGGAAAGAAATCCAACCATCTTGATAGGTAAAATTTTGTCTGGTTTACCATTGTTAGAGGTATTTAAACATAATACCTTATCATAAAGTGACAAGCTCTCTTGAATGTTTGTTTCACTGTATATTTCAAACCATATGGTTCGCATAGGCTTCTCTCGGAGGGACCAATGTAGTTGAGTACCCCACCTCAGATGTTAGAATTGACAACCAGAGCCCTGTCATAAAAGATGGGAACATTTCTGTGAGCAGAGAAGCCAGTGCTGGAGAGGGGCATTGATGACTGCTCTGTGCACTTCTGTATCAACTAGGTCTAGTTAGATATATTCTATTTTGTTAAATGCTCTCTGTAATTTTTTTAACAAATTCTGTGGTTTTTCAGAAGTAAAAACTAGACTATGGCTGACAGTTTCATAGCATTGACATGGCTCTTGTAATAAGGATGAATTATAAAAATGATACCTGTCCTTTTTTTTTAGTGAAATTACTGCATTCCACCTCTTTTTAAATTAAGTGGGAAACCACAGCACATCTCATAAAATATTTCCTTGTAAGTGATACTTTCCCCAGATATAATAAAATCACTGTCAGCTTTAGACTGTTTTGACAAGATACAGACACTACACCTAGCTCTTGAGACAACTGAAACACCTGATTAGGTGATGCTGGTAAAGGTGGGCTTTACTATTTTGTTTTCATTTTCATATAGTCATTTTCACTGATGAAATACTATCAACAAAGACCAGCTTCCTCTTCAGGAAAAAAAATTCCATGGGTAGAATTTTGTGGTGCCAAATGCATGTCTTTTGGGAAGCCCTTTGGTTTAATGTTTTCCTTGTAAGGTGGAGCCAGGAGAAGTTGAACTGAGTTGCAGGAGGTGCAGTTTTGGTAGATTTGTAAGTGATCTCATTCATACTGAAGCTAAATCCTCTGCAGGCTAGATGCCAAAATCTCCCAAAGCATCTCTGTGGGCAAACTGTGGACAGATAGGCTGGATAAAAAACAGCTTTGCAGAAAAGGGCCCGAGGGCAGCTGTGAAGAGTGAAAGCCTGGAAGCGTGGCTCAGTGTGCAGGCTGAGGGAAGAGGTTACTTCCCCTTCCTTGTGAGACCGGTACCTGGAGTGTTGTGCTCAGCTTGCCTCCCCCAGTACAAGAGTTGCCAACAAAACAGAGCCTGGTAGAGGAGCTTAGAGGATGGTGGTGGGACTGGGGTATGTGATCCGTGAAGAGCTGGGACTGTTCTGCCTGTAGAAGAGGAGGTAAAGATGGATGACTAAACTGAACTTCCATGCTCACAGTGGACCATATGGAAAAGGGACCTGTAATCTTCCTACAGGTGCCAAGTAAAAGGACAACAATCTGCAGTGAGAGAAATTCCGGTTGCATACATGAAAAATCTAAAGGATCACCATGAAAATGATCCAGGACTTAGAGCAGATACCCAGAGACCTCTGTATGTCCCTGTCATCGGAAGTTTTCAAAATTCAAATGGACAGACTCAGAGCCACCTAATCTAGCTTTGAAGTTAGGTCTGCTTTGAGTAGCAGGCTGGATCTCCACCAAGCCCTTTCAGCGTAGATTATTCCATGATTCTATGGAAACAGACTTCTGGGAAACTAGCATCTGGCTGCCTCTGTGCATGCAAACCACCCTGTTTGCAGGCAGAAATAGTTTTGCTACAGTTTATCAATGCAGATGTTTATGTTCATGCTAACTGTCCCACAGAGAAAGGCCAATGTTTGCAAGTACAGGAATTTAACATTGACTCTACTGTAAGGATTTAAATCTTACGTCCTTGAAGAAATCTTTTAGGAAACGTGGACTTGGAACATAATTGAATAGTGTGATGTGTGAATAACTGCAGCTGATCCTCACGTTTGGATCCGAGTTTAAAAATAAAGCTTAAGGTTTCAAAAAGTTGTTTTTCAGTTTCTTAACAGCTTTAAGTGTTTTGTTTCAATTGCTCTGTGCTATGGGGAAACCACAACAAATACAAAGTGGTAAAATCAGGTCATTTGCCCCGTTCCTCTGTTAACAGTACCACATGCACTTTCATAGCAAGAAATTGCTTCAGCTTTTTTTTCTTTGAAATGGAAAAGTTTTCACCTTGTGCTCACAACATGGTCTGTTTTGGCTGATAGGTGTCCTTCAGGCCTTGCAGCAAGGGGAACTATTGGGAAACAGCTGCCATGTGGCAGAGCAGTGTTTCCAGATGCATTTTTGGCTTAGGTGGTTGTGGCAGACTTGCTTTTAAAGTGCCGTTCCCATCATGTTTCAGTCGTAGTTCTGGTGGTTTGTGTTGGGTTGTGTGATTAAAAGCTCAGTTCCACAAATGGAAAGGAGGCCAGAGGAAAGAGGTAACTTTTGCAGGTGCCACTGCTGGGGGCTGCTGTGGTCCAGCCGCTCCTCTCCTGAGGTGTGCGGCTGTGAGGCTCAGCATGACGGAGCCACACCCCTGAGCAAGCCGTCAGAACCTGCAGTGGCAACGAGCCTCCTGCGCGGGGAGTGCTGCCCACCCGGGCGCTGAAACAGCCTGGGAAACGCCGTGGGAAGAGCGGTGACGGTGCAGCCCACCTGCTTTGTGCTTTGGTGAACGCTGGGTTTGGATTAAGGCTCAGCTCTTATGAGCACAGAGGAGCAAGGGCAAGGAGAAGCCCAATACTGAACTGGAGCTCTTGAAGCTGAAACCCCTCTCCCTGTCTCTTTCCTGGGCCATCTCAGGAGAGGTGCCACCAGGCAAGCCCCTGGGTCCCCTCATGGTCTTAGTGACCTACACAGACACGGGCTGAGGGGATGTTGGAGAAGACTGGGGGTATATAAATCCTGTTCTGGGATATTTAGAGCCAGAACCAAAAGGGGATAAGGGGAGGGGTGTCACGGTGGTTTGGAGGAACTAGCATGGGCAGAGAGGGAAGGGGGCAGTTGTGAGCAAACGGGCTGCTGCTCAGCAGCGTGTCTGGCTGTGCCTATCCCTCACGGCGCTGTCTGCTCTCTGAAAATTCTTTCCAGTTCTTTCTAAACATGAATAAAATGCATAAAACTGTCTAAGTAATACTGGCTTGTGGATACATTAGGGATGAATTTAGGCAAAATCTAGAAGCATACATTTCCTTGAAAACAATGTGGTACTTGGCTACCTAGAAACGTTTGACAGAGATTGGGTTTTACAAAATTATTCTGGCAAGCTTTATAAGAAAGGCACCTTTATGGTGTTAGGTGCCTGACATCTTGACTGATGTTTTCTTCATCTCCTTTGAACTGCAAAGTAAGAGGTCTGTGCTTTGTTCATTAAAAGGAAACTAGTAAGATTGAAAGATAAGCAGTTCAAAGCATTCCAAGCAAGCCAAGATGAAATTACAAAATGTGAGTTCTGGGTTTCAGAGACTAAAGCAGTCCTGGGGGTTAGAATCACATACACTTAAACTTCATAATTTAACACATATTCGTGGGAGAAATATGAAATTTAAAATAGTTCTTATGGAATAAATTGTAGATTTAAGTAGATAGGCTCTGCCATTAGAAAGCAACACAAATACATCAGCTATTAACTGTAGCACTGCAAATCTGGCGTTTGTCAGTTACATTCACTCCGTAGACTAAAGTTAATTAAGCCCTAGTGAAATTTGAAATTAGGCACCTAAACTGTACAAGAAGGTTTGAACTTTGAGCAGGTTTTGGCAGTGCAGGTCTCTTTAAGGTGTGGTCACAGAAATGGAGGTGCTGATGATCTCAGAGAAAAAGAGGACAAATTCTCATGGTCTTCTTCCATGAAAGAGAAAATTAATGAATACTTTCATGAGTTTCTGGTTTCAATAAATGTGTGCTAATTTGATGGTACTTAATTTGAAGGAGTTGGAAGTGCCAGTCAAACGAATGCATTGGGGCTATAAGTCTCAGCCAGCCTGGGAATTGAGATTAGGATACACTAGTGTGATGTTAATGCATAGGAGCTCTTCTGCACTGATTCCTTGCATGCATGCTTTTGTACTAAATATCAAAATGTATTCAGAAAAACTGTGGAAAAATACAAAGGAACCCAGAGAGGTGCAAAACTATATGCAGAAATCAGTGCCAAGTACCACTTTGAAAGAGCCCAAGTCAATCCAGTTTGTACAGAGAAAATTAAATCAAGCACATACACACGAATTGAGACTAGCCCAAAGAGCAATGAAGCTGAGAAGGCAATGGGTGGTAGCAGAGAGCAAGTTATGTAAAATTGATCGACACAGTAAGAGTGCTGGCAGCCACACAAGAGCTGTGGCTCGGTGCAGCAAACTCCCTTTGCACTGGCAAGGGATGACTGAGGCTGTGCTCCCTTCCCTGGGGCTTGTGGATGTGTTCTTGATGGTGAAGCAGATACCAGGCTGGGGAGTTTAGAGCAGGGAGAAGAAGGTACAAGAATTGAGTTAAAATTTTAAAATCTGAAGGAATAACTGCATCATGTTAGAGATTAATCGTGAGGAGCACTCTGGTTTTGAGTCAGGAGGTCATAATCCCATTTGTAAACAAAAATTCAGAAAGTGGACCTTAGTTTTGTCTGTGCCCTGGTGTTATAGGGTATGAGCTAGAAAATCCATTTGTTGGGAAAAGGTTAGGAGATGTGTGGCCGTAGCAGCTCATATAGACTACATGATCTCACAGCTCTGCCCCACTGTTTTTGTCACAGAAATACATCGTAACGCTACAGCTTCAGCAGTACAAGCCACGTAAGGAGCCTGTGAAAGGCAAGATTTTTAGGGGCGGTGAGTCTCCCCTGCCGTGCTGCTCGTGGGAGCAGACCCGCAGAGGTTCTCTCGCTGCGGCACAGTTCCGCACCGCAGCCCCACCCCGCCGGGGCTCTGGCTTCGCCGAGCAGCGCCGGCTCGAGTGCGACTCGCAGAGGTGCCCGGGGGGAGGCTGCTCGCCTCTTTCTATGTCTTCCTTTACTGAAGAGCAGCATTTAAGGTCTGGTTCAAGCTTAGAGCCATGTGGAAGCTAGACAGCATGTAGATTAGAGAGCAGTGCAGCTCATTCAAGACTCAGTCTGGACCCAAAATTGGCCATTCCCACTCCTTCAGACTTCAAATCAAAGGATCGAATCTGTGCAGTACAGCTAAAGACCTGAAAGAAAAATGGGGTCACAAATGTAGGCCAGTTGCCCATGCATCACAGAACAGGAAATCTTGCAGAACACCCTTTTTCATTTACTCATGTCTCAATATAGTTACAATTTTTAAAAAAGTATGCATCCTGACTCGTGCTGTTGTATAATAAAAGGATCTGCTTGTCATGGGAAGCAAACTGAACACTGCCCAGTTGTATGGTCTTTGACAATAAATAGCATCTATACATTTTCTTGTCACTGTTGGTTTTTTAATGCAGATTACCTGCTTTTTTTTTTTTTTTTTCCTCTGTATGGTAGAATAAAATTCTGCTGATGAACCATTTTATATTTACTTGATCCTCTCATCCTTGAGGGTTAGGGAAGGGAATTGAAACAAACTTTCAACGGGCTGGAACACGAAAGAGATCATTCAAATCAAGCAAACCTAATTGCTTGGATCTTATTTTCTCCCTCCTTGGTTCCAACAGCATAGGAGAGCAGAAATTGAGCTGTGACAAGCTAATCACATAGCTAAAGACAGATTTCTTTCTTGAGAATGGCTGCATCTTTCCTCTCCTGGTTTTTGTTCTTAAGCTGAGGGTTTAATCTAAAACCACAGCAGTCTGTTGTTAGCTACCTGCCTAGGGCACACAGTTACTTAGAATGATTGCTAGTGAACTGTGTGTTTTATTTTTTGTAAATATGATACTTAATAGAATTAAAGGCTCCATCTCAAGATGTGGCAGTGCAGAAAAGTCTCATGGGGTGTAGAATTTGCCAACACTTTTGGGGAAAACAGAAATTTTGACACTTTGACGCAGGTATTGCCCACCAGTACAAGGTGCTGAGAGGACAGCCCCCACTGACCATTTGTCTGGGAAGGGGGAATGTCTTCTCTATGCACAAGGTTGCACTGGGTAGTGAAATTTGATATTGTTTTGTTAAACCTACAAAATGAATAAATGCAGGGACAATGATGTGTCTTCTGTGCTTTAACCCCTACCTGCAGAAAATTGTGAAAATAGATAAAATGACACAAGTACAAATTAGATCTAGTCTCAGTTAGGCACAGAAAGGAGGAGGATGAAGGCCAGTATACTCTGCTGTATATTTGGGGTTGGAATGGGCAGTGGTGAGGCAGTGTGGGACCAATACTGAAGTCCTGGTGGAGCATGGTGAGATGCACTCCAGCTGTGTGGTGCAGAACATTCCTCACTTCCAGATTTTCACTGTGGTGTTAGCAAGAAGTTGAGCTATTCTTCCTTCCCAGTAGTTTGATGGTTTGTGAAATGGTAGAAACCTCTGATCTCAGAAAAGCCCTCAGCTTTCATTAGTCATGAAGCCTGTCAAACTGGGATCTGTGCCACTCTAAGCACAGTACACGTAACCACAAGATGGTTACTTTAAAAATCCTGTGATTGACTGGGGTCTGAGGAGAAGGCAATACTATTGCTCAGAAGGAAACAAAACCTACTCTGGTGTTGATCTGAGCCATTAGAGAAACTCAGAGGGGAGAAAGAGACAACAGGCCCTCAATACGAGTAAAGACAGTTCAACATATTTCTGCATGTGGGTGGCAGGCCTCACTAATATATTTGCTGGTCTTCCAGGGAGCTGGAAGAAAACCCTTGGATTGTCATCAAATCAAGCAGGTTTGGTTTTCCCCTTAGGAACACTTTATAGTTCCTGGAGAGTTCAACAATGGAAGTTACACTTTTGGTGGTACATTAAAGCCGTAGTGTAGTGAGAAGAGATGCTGGAACCAGGCAGACTGAGAGGTTAAACTTTCAGGAGGGGCTGTGAGGCAAAATTGGGCACCCCAGAGATGTGCTTAAGTGTCCTCGTGCAGGGGCTGTGCTTCAAACTCTAGTCTGAGGTTCAGAGCATTGGAGTTGTATAGGGACAGAAGAGTTTCTTCTTGGGAGAGCAGGCTGGCAACGGGCCCGTGAAAAAACTGCTGTTGACAACAACTTCAAAGGCTCACTGTGAGCTGGATGCTGCTGTACTCTAAAACAGACTGAAAACCACCCTGGGCCTTGCAGGAGTGCGGAAAGAGAGAAGATGAAAGACTTTTAGAGTAAGATGTTGTCATCTTAGATATAACAAGATAAAGTTGTAAGCAATCAGAAATCTCTGTATGTAAGACTACTAAAAGACACAAGTCTCGTATTTTCCAATGATTCTGGTGTTTTCTAATTATTAGAATAATGAGATTTTAACTTCATTAAAGATTCTCTTAAGCCCTCTCTGAAAATAAGCACCTTTAGTTCATGGGTTAAAGAAAATTGAACTCTAGCAGTGTCTTTCTTCTTCTAAAAACAGCAGATTTTTAATTAACTTACAATCAGAGGGGAGCTTCTAAAACTAAAACTTTGTGCTACCTTCGGTAAGGAGGCATCTTCCTCAGCAGAAGCTGAGGCTGTTGCCTCCTTGTGGTTAAAAATAACTTTTAAGCACACATCTCCTGTTGCTCATAAAAGTCTTTCAGTCTAACATTCTGTCTTGTCTTTTACAGTCTTTGATGCACTCAGCAGTGATGGAAAAGGAAAATTAGTGTAAGGAATGGTTATTTCTAAATCATAAAAAAGCTTTCAGGGAGACCTACAAAATATTGGCTCTTCCCACACACCTCTTGTCTCACACTAGACCAGTCTCACATTCACCTTCCATTTCACTTAACCAGGCAAAATGGCTACATTTGAGAGCTTCATTTGTACTCAAGAGCTTCTCTCCAGCTGCTGGCATGGCCTCTCTCTCACCCTCTTCCACTCTTACCAGCCTCTTGCACTAAGAAATGTCTGCCTGAGTACTGAAACTTTGCAGCTGGTTCAGATGATGAGGAAATTACAAGTTACTGTTGCAATACCGTACCCTAACAAGAATTTGGGGTTTGAGGCATTAATCCTGCTGTTGATTTCACTTCAGTAGAGCCAAGGTAACTTCAGAATTCTGAGGTTATCAGGCAGTAGCGTCTGAACAGCGGAGGACACAAGTCTACTAATTACAGAGTAGCTTCTTTCATAGCTTCTCTTCAGTAATACAATTCAGTGAGGCATCACAGTGCAAGAATTTTTGTTGTTTTTGTTTGAATTAAATTCTTTAAGAGACCATAAAATTATCACTCAAGGATATCCAGGAACCTTCTGACTGAGCTCAACAAGTCCATCCCTTTCTCTGGCACAGCTGAGGCAGGGTGCTCATCTCATAAAATCATTGGGAAAAGTGCAGTAAAAATCCCATATAAGTGAAAGCTGCTTGCCTGTTTTAGCCCCACTGAAGTATTGACAGCAAGGAACCTTTGAGAAGGATAAAAGCCAGCCTAAAGCAAGAGGTGGTGTGGATCAGGTTGGTCAGACAGGTCTGGCAGCATTTGAAGTAGAACACCTCTGGTCCTGCTGTCTACACTTGCTGTGGCACGTCTTTCTCTTTTCCAGCCATGGAGGCTGAAACCGTGATGACAGGGAAGCAGATTTTCCCTCCATCCTCACAAAAGACAGTAAGTAAACTTTGCATCATGTAACACTTGTGTATGTCAAAAACTAAAAAGGAAAATAAACCCCTGGGTGACAGTAGGCTGCTGTGTGAACTTGGACGTGAGGAACACACCTCACTGTGGAGCTGAGTGATGAAGATGTCCTCAGAGACCTGGCTTGGCAGCAAATGCCAGTCTTGATGCCAGCATAACAGAATTCTCTTTCTGTTGGACAGGCTGAAGGTTGTTCCTGAAGGATGGGCTGCTCTGTGCCATCTACAGCAGGGTGACCCAAGCATGACTGGAACACATGACACATCACGTCCTGCCAGGAGGACATCATTTTCCCTCCACAATCAGTGTGAGGATTAGGGGATCCTTTCCAGACTTTACGTGACACTGCGGGTTAGTGTGGAAAAACTTCACCTACGTGGGTGAGACTTTCCCTCTTTGCTGAGGATGGGAGTAACAATTCTCACCAAGAACCCTTGTTCCACAAGCACAGGGAGGGGAGTTAAGCAAGACCCAACCATATTTAGGATCAAGGTCTGGGCTCTTCTTGTTGGCTTAATCCCAGAACGAGTTGGTTTGCTAAACATGGGGGAAACCCCTCACTTAAAAATAACCCAAACAACAAACCAACAAAACACAGCATAAAACAACAAAGAGAATGAACACTTTTCTGTTTTGCAGAACTAAGGCATTCACCAGGAGAGAAAGGCAATTTCCAGAGCCCAGGAGAAAGCGTCTGTAGCAGCTGACATGTTGGCCCAACTGAAAAACACCTCTGCGATTATCCATGCATTTAGAAGTAGACAGAGGCCTAAACACCTCACCACCTCATTAGTGTGAGGCGTTCCCTGGTTCAGGAGGGGATGAAGAGTCAGTGCAGCACTGTTAAATGCAGTGCAGTGGTTAGCTGTGGGTGTGTTGACCCTGTGACTTCACACTAATGTTGAGAAGTCAAGGAACAGATCACACAAACCTCATGTAACCAACACTGCTTTGAGGATCCAACTACTGTTTTGGATTCCTGTTTTGTATATTTGATACTAAGGTCATCTGGTAAATGGTTTTCGTGGTGTGTGCCTTGAGAGTCAGGACACTTAGCCCTGGCACTCTGGATTCAACAGGGAGCAGGTATGCTTGAGACACATGGACAAAAGTTGCAGAGGAGCAGCACCTCTGCCCCTACAACTGACAGCAGGTAGAAGGAAATGACTAGCTGGGCCAAGTCTCACTTCAGCATTTCAGGTAGTGTCATGGTTTCAGTCTGAAGCCAGACAGAAAATATTAATTTGGGTTGCCAATTTAAAATTCTGTAATCAAGAGCAAAGCAGAATTAAACTTGAAAAGAACTGATTTTATTAACTAACATAAAAAGAGGAAAAAAAAAACAACAAGAAGAATTGGAATGAAACTTTCAAAAACATACTTCTTTTCTCCCCACCAACTACCCACCCCTCAGACACATGAAAAGATAAAAAAAGGAAATCTGGAATACTCAGTCAGTACTACTTTCAGAAACAATCATTTCTCAATTTACTAAAGAAGAAGCAGAGTCTTTTCTTGAATGCCATAGTTTACAAGATATTAATTCTCTTGCTTTTACTCTTCACTAACAGCCCACCTGGAGGAAGAAAATTTGCTCTTGTGAAGCCCCCTTCCATGAAACAGCTTTCAACAGCTGTTCATGGACTATAACAGCTTATTAGGATACAGTTTAAGGA
>WAAG01074486.1:0-12315 GCA_013390105.1 Tichodroma muraria
ATATATATAAATATATATATATGATGTCTGGGGGAGATGCAAGAGGCAGATGTAAAAGAGAAAACAGAGCAACACCCAGGGGTTGGGACAAGAAGAAAGGAACAGCTCAAAAAGCTACTCCTGAATCCTGTTGTAGTTAATCTATCTAGTAGTCATTGGCTTAATTTAAAAACCTGAGAGACAATTTTCTTCTTAAAATTATGAAATCTGTCATATTTATAGATAAGGTTTTTAAAATCCTTTGGATATCAAAAAGCATGTGACTCTTAAAGGTGTCTGTAAAATACCCATTGAAACTGTCGCATATCAGTATCCAAAATGCGATGATAACTTAGGAAATTCCACAAGATAAGTATCTGAATAAGTTAGGAATCTGAACAACTTGCTTTTTGATAGATGCTTTAGAATATATTGTCTTACAAAACAACATAAATTAAAGTCTCTAATTGTATGGAAGTAAATCTTTTTTTCCCTTCTAATTTATAGCGGTCTTTCAACCACAATGTCTCTATTTTCACAGTTCAGAAGATTATTCTTCCATATTAACAAATATTTAATCGTATTAAACTGGAGTTTGTTCTCCAAAACAAATGAAAAACTATTAAAATTAAACAAGGCTTTTGCAACTGCCATTATTTAAAAATGCTTGGAGCATCTCATCAGGCATTATTACAGAATTTTTGCAAGGCATTTCCCACACGGTGGTGACAGCCTGGGGTGGTACACACTGCCCAGCTCAAGTGTTCTGAATACCAAGCAATTGTAGTAAAGTTTCAGCGCATATCAAACTGTGATTAACAGCACAAATTAGTTTCACAAAGAGTGCTGAAGTCATAAGGTGGAAAATGGGAAACTGCCAGAGCAATTTCATAACTTACATTCTGAGCAGCACATTTGTGTATATATTCCCTCTGCCTTTTGTTATAATGGTTTCCAAACTGATATAAGCAACAGGTCAAGGAACACATATTGAGCTCTGTGAACACTGATGCAATATAGAGTGAATGTCTTAATAAAACAATTTTCTTAATTGCTACAGAAAAAGTAGGACACATAAGGTATAAGAACAACATGTCAACGTTAATTTCGTGATTTCCTCTTCTCTGTCATTACTAATGGTAATCCCTGAAGTCAAATGATTTTATGATGTAATTGTATTTAAAAGTCCTCACAGTTACCCTAAATGTGCTCTCCATTTTCGCCTTTTATTCTTCTGCAGTAATGAAAATGGGGACAAGGTAATGTCATCTATCTGAATGGTATTTATTTACAGGGACCGATATTATATTCTTTACAGTATTGTGACTAAAAACTCAGGCCAGTTTCAAACTGTTCAGAAGAACACTTTACTAAATTTACCTTAAGTATACATATCATAAACTGTGAGTTCTCACCCTTTATTAGTCATTATCCCATCACAATTATCAAGCTCTTCCAAAGTTACCTTTAAGTGCAAGGGAGTTGATGTTGTGAGCCCTTACTGCTGTGGTCCTCAATGGTCTTATTCACCAAGATCAGAGAGATGAGGAGAGATTTCTTGGCCAAGGGGAGCTGGAGTCCAAGCAGGCACCTTCTTTCTTCCTGTCATGGTTTGACACTGGCCAAATGCCAGGCACCCACGAAAGTCACCCACTCACCCTCCCCTGCCATGGCTGGGCAGAGGGGAAAGAATTTAAGGAAGGCTTCATGAGTTAAGCACTGGGACAACACACTCCAAGGGCAAAACAGGCTTAACTTAAAGAGACAAAGTAAATTTATGACTAACAGAATCAGAGGAGGATAATGAGAAGTAAAATAAGCCCTTAAAAACACCTTTTCTTCCCCCAACCCCTCCCTCCTTCCCACCAATAGCACAGGGAGACAGGGCATGGGGGTTTTGGTCAGTTCCTCACCAAAAGTTTTCTTCAGGGAGAGTCCTTCCCCTGCTGCGCCATAGGGTCTCTCCCACACAAGACAGTTCTCTGTGAACTTTTCCAATGCGGTTTCAATCTCAAGAGCAGCAGTCCTCCCAAAACTGCTGCAGCGTGGGTCACTCTTCCATGGGGTGCAGTCCTCTGAGGAGAGGCTGCTCCAGCTCAGAAGCAAGGCCTCCTCTCTCCACTGGGTCTCCCACTGGATCCCAACCTCCTCCAGGCATCCACCTGCTCTGGTATGGGCACCTCCCCCATGGGCTGTGGGTGGATCTCTGCGTCCCCCATGGATCCCCACGGGCTGTGGATGGATCTCTGCATCCCCTGTGGATCTCCTTGGGCTGTGGATGGATCTCTGTATCCTGTGGATCCCTTTGTGCTGCAGGGGCACAGCTGCTTCACCGTGGTCCTCACCACAGCCTGCAGAGGAATCTTGGCTCCAGCACCTGGAGCACCTCCTGCCCCTCCTTCTCCTCTGACCTTGGTGTCTCCATGTTGTTTCCCTCACATGTTCTCACCTTCCCTCCTCTTCTCTGGCTAGAAGAAAAACTGTGTCCACTTTGGTTTTGATTTTCTTCTTAAATCTGTTATCACAGAGGCATTACCATGATCTGTCATTAGCCCAGCCTTGGCCAGCAGCATGTCCAGCTTCAGAGCCATCAGGGACTGGCTCTGCCAGATGTGGGGGAAGCTTCCAGCAGCTTCTCACAGAAGCCACCTCTTCTAACCCCTGCTAACCAAAAACCAGGCCATGCAAAACCAACACACTTCCCCATCTTTCCTTCTCATCACTGATATAAGCTCTTTAGCAACCTTCTAAAAAGAAAATATATGGTTTCCTCTGGTCCCAACATCGTTTCTTGTACTCTGATGATCACAAACAATACTGATCTGGTTTTGCTAAGCTTCTTTCTTGCTAATTCTCGTTTCATCAGCTGCCTTGCTTGCTTGTATCCCACCCCTGTGCTTGCCTTGGAGATTTTACCACTTGGATGTGTCTTTTGCATACCTCATTTGGCTGAGTCTGGCATTAAAATCTGCCCCTTAGACATTGTATGTTCTTCCCATGTTTATGCTTATCTGTGTAATAAAATTATTACACAGGAATCTAATCTGCTAGCTACAATGTGACAAAATACATACTGTCACTATTTATGCTATTTTTGTGTGCCTATATCTGTTTTCAAAGCAAGGAAATACAAGATGAGCTTTAAAGTCCTTTCCAAAGCAAGCAATTTTATGATTCTATGATTCTGTGATTTGATGATGTTTTGGAGTACTGAGAATTTGCAAGTGAGGTATTTGCAAAATGGATTTGCAACATGTCATAAACATATGAAAGTTTCTTGCAAGAAAACACTGGCTGTGGACCAGAAATTTGTGTTTCGTTACTAATTTGTAGTGCTCAACAAAGGAAAGTCTAATCTTCCTACCTGAAGTGGTGTATTTTAGAAATATTCATATTGGTGACAAATTAAATCATGTCTTGCGATAAAGAGGAGAAAATGATCTTTGAGAATGGACAAAGGCAAAAAAAAAAATCTACTTACTTTGCTGGCTGGTATCTGGGGCATTCCCTGCTGACTGACTTCTTCCCAGCCATGTATTTTTAATTATCCAACAGCTCCTGAGCTAGCACAGCCATGCTGCTGATTAACGTGACTATAGACACGGCAAGGGGACCTCACTTGAATAATTATCAGCTTTCCATGTAGCCTAGAGAGGTTTGTAATCCTTGAATTAACTTTTAGGGAAATTCAATGTCCAATGCCAGGAACACATCAGATTGTGTATGACCTTTAGTGCTAATCAGGGAGTTGTATACTAACAAGAGGTGCTTATGTTTGCTTTTTTTCACAAAATCAATAACAGCTTGTTATGTTCAAAGTGCTGCTTTATATGAGGGTCTGAAGAGCTGAGAAACAATGTGAATCAGATCCTGTTCATAAATTTGCCAGGTATTTGTAGTATTCCTTGATAATTTTAGAGCTGGGTCCACCAGAGAAGTAATAAACCTTACTGAATGTTATAATTTTAAGTAAAGGTAAAGCAAACAAAAGCCCAAATTATTAGGACCACTATCTCTTTTCCAGTTTTCCTTTAATTCATGTATGTCAGTGGAAATTATCCTTTTTTCAGGTCTTCAAATCTTTAACTTTAATCTTTGTTTTACCTTATTTTGAAATAAGCATACAGGAACACAGAAAGCTTTCCAGGTGACTTCCTAAAGGCAGTTTTGTGTTTTCACAGGAGCAGCCTCAGCTGCTTTTGCTCTCCCCTGGGTTGTCACAGCAGAGCCATGGGTCTGGAACACGAGGATGGAGTCAAGCAAAGCCTGTAATACCTGCTGCTCACTATCATCACAGCTCTGTCCAGCTGATTACTGGGGACCTGGAGTCATGCCACACAAACAGGGGGGTCTGTGCTTAATTTAAATACTTACTGACTAAATTTAAGGACACAATAGCAAAACACCAATAAAACAACAATACTAAATACTTGACAAAGACAATAACACAGCACACCAGGCTCACACCTGACTCATCATTATAAGGTGCTATTTCCAGCCCACACAAGGGATGGAACCCTGGAAGGCATGGCCCCACTCAGACAACCCCACCTGGACCCCTGGATGTCTGGAGAGGGACCTGCCCGACACGAGCCACTGATAAGAAGGGTTGTTCTGACTACTGCCCAAAGTAGGTGCAGCACTTGATTTATTCCATAACTTCACTTATTCCCCTCTGTGTGCAGTGAAGACAAGGCTCCAGTGCTTTCATGTAGCAGTCAGGCCTATGGCAGCACTTTCTGGGAAGTTTTTCAGAATGTTTTCCCCAAATTTGTTTTACCATGCTACGTTTACACCATTAAGTCTCCTGATCTGCCTGTTTTGTGGATCGCCCTGTAAAATACTACTTTTGACTATTTCGTTCAACCATTCTCTTTTTATAACCATTATATTTTCTGTTGTAAATTGCTTTCTAAAATTATTTAAGGGGGCTAATGCATTTCTTTATTTTCATCTGGATTTTGCATCACTAATCTCCAAGCAATGCACTGTATGCATCCTTCCACCTGTATTCTTCTATTCTCTTTTATTGTAGCTCTGAGGACCCCAGCTGTGTGATAACCCAATCACCTGGGATAAATCAAAGATTGGCCCAGGTTCTCTGCACTGAGGAGGCCTAGGACCCTGGGAAGCAGGAGGCTGGGACCTCAGACTTATTAGGTCAAGCCCCTGCCCTATAGCCACCACTGGCCTCCTACCCCAGGTGAACCCTGTATCTGGCCAGGTTAGCCGTGCCCCCTCATCTTTGGATGCTGCTCTGGGACCAGGTGCTCCCTGGAAGCAGCTGCAGGCCATGTGGCCTCCGGGTGCTGCCTAGAGAGCACGTGCTCACTCCAAAGGATTAAAGGATATCTCCAGATCCAGGATGGATCCGGGCCATCCATTGTACGTGTCCCCTTTGTAGCCGCGATCTTCCCGGCCAAACCGGGCCAGAAGCAGCAGGGAAATCCCCCTCCTCTGTAGCCTGGAAACAGCAAATTTGTCATCATGCTAATGCATGACTGGGAGGGTGCAGGTAAAAGAACGAAAGCAATAAAGGGAGTATGTTGGTAGTGAAAATAACTCATTCCGTTGCTACTTAAGGCAAATCACATAACAAACCCAGAGCCTGGAGTACTGTGAACAGTTTGAAACTTGCTCTTACTGGTCACTGCAGCTTTTCAAGCTAACGTTTCCTTTTCTAAATATGTCTGTTACGAATTACACTGCTAGAAATTAGTATACAGCAAAAATCAAGCAGCTGCAAGGACAGTAAAAGAGCACAGTTGCTGTAATCCTGTCCACACTGATCTGTGTAGCATTTTGGTGTCCAATACAGGCATTTAGGCTAGATTCATTCCACTATTTTTGCCTTTCACAATGAAGGTTTGCAGGTCCTCCAGAATAGTTTATGGCTTGTGGAGGGGGTTTTTTGCTGACAGAAAACCATTCTGTTCCCCTATTAGATAGATGTTTTAAAACATGGTATCTTTTTCCCACACAGAGTTTGAGAAAAAGACATTCTGAAATCTTCTGTTATGTCCCTGACAAGCAGAATCACAGGATGCTTAAGGCTGGAAATGACCTCTGGAGAGTCTCAAGCAGGTTCAGCTGGAGCAGGACACACAGCACCATAAGCAGTTGGGTTCTCACCTCCAAGGATGGAGATTCCACAGCCTTTTTGGTCAAACGGGTCCTCTGCTCCCTCACAGAACAAAAAAATACCTCTGCTTTATCTCCATTTTGCAGAGGTGATTTCAGAAGGTGTCAAGACGTCAAAACATTTATTAAGATATATGATTCTTTTAGTTTCCTTCTTTTATTTCCTGAGTACTTTTTACTGGATGGTGTTGTGGTCTTTCCAATTTGTGTGTTGCAAAGAGGGAGTTCATATCAGTTTTCATTACTGCACTGCACACAGAATTATTAGGAGTGGTACTTGCAAGTAAAATTAGTGAAACTGTTTTTTGGTTTGTTTTGGGGTTTTTTTTTAATCTCCAGATAATGCACTGTGTAGGCTACTCTAGGTTTTGGTGCAGTATAAGCACTATTTTTAAAAATAGGTTTTATTCTGATCGAGAAGCAAACACATTCCAGACAATGTGAACAGCAAATCCCATAAACAATTCAAGGACATCACAATAATTTAAAATTTCTGTGTTACAAGTTAGTTATTTAGATAGAATGTGAATATGACTGACTAATAGTCTCTGCACCAAGACGTGATTTTGATTGAATGGGCTGCTCTTGGCATTCTTCCAGCATAAATTTTAAATTTTCCCCTTTTTATTTCTTTTGCCAAAAGTGTAGAAGCAAAACAAAGACCTGGACAAGCTCCAAATCCTTTGGGACACTCTAGTGAATTATATGTATTAGAAAAATAGCTAGTTTTCTGTAGGATAGCTTTAAGATGGGGCATAATAGGTTAGAGCATCAAGGGGAAGAAACTCAAATGACATCTGGAACACAATGATTGGGAAAAGTCAAACTCTGTAAATGGACTTATAACATGTAACTTGGTGTTTTCCAGGAGGCTTTAACACTGCCTTGGAAGGAAAAAGACATTAATATCCATTTACCAAGGAGCTGTATTTGTCTTAAAGTGTGCTGTGAAGATCAATGGGAGTAGCAGTCTTCAGCTCATACTCATATTTAGCTCACATTTACAGCATAAAAAAAATAAATCTGCTGAAACTGAAAAAGACTACTTGCTCTGATTTTTTCAAATGTAACTTCTTTAATATAGAGGGATAATTGGTGCTTGGTATCAGGTGGACACTTGGCTAAAGACCTAGACAGCAATTATGAGACCTAAAGTTACTCAGAAATAATTTTTTCTGTCTTTGTCCAGTAGAGCTCTTTTGCATATATCTTATAGCATCAGACATTTACTCCTAGTTTTCCAATCATTCCCCCAAACTTCTCTTTTGGTTGGGTTTTGGTTGTTTCTAGATTTTGGGGGATTTTAACTTGGTGTTTGTAGAACACATCGAATGTACAAGATGTCACCATGCTCCTGTTCCTGTCTCACTGCAGTAGGAAACTTTAATATCAATAATTCCCACTAATAATTCCCTGACCGAGATTGTTAGCTGGAGTAGGGAGATTTCTGGAATTTTTCTCATGCCTTTTTTATTAGTTAAGTTGAATTCATTAAAACAAAGAAACTAAAAATTATGAATACTGAGGGAGACAAAGTTTTCAATCATGTTTTGTTATTGCCATTGTTCATATTTACTTGTGAGACTGGGGCTTCTGATTTATTGGGAGAATCCACATTTTCCATACTACAGATGCCAGGGCAATTGGTAGGTAAGAGGGATATCCTAGTCCTAATGGACTCCTGTGCATGTGCAATGAATCTGAGAGCTTAAAGGTACTTCCAGAATGGCCAACAGGAGCCAATGGCCTCATCCTTGATGGCTTCAATTCAATATTCCCTGTGGAACTGGGACATTGAAGTTTTGAATCAAAGTTATTTTACTGTGAAAAGAGAGTTTTGCTCCTGATTGTGGGGGAAACAGAGTACAAGAACACTGAGAGGATGCATAAGCAAAATAGTAGAAAATCTAAAACTTCGATTTTCCTGTATTTCAGCTTATTCACTTGCAACTACATTGGCCCATGATCCACAGATTTAATTCACAGCTGAACCTCTATCACAGTATCTGTTTTAGTTTGTTTTTAAAAAGACATGAGATTTTAAAAATTAAATTAATAATTAAAAAAAAATCAGGGCCATTCTTCAATAGGTTTCTTTGGTTGGTTGGTTTATTTGTTTTTTTCAGCAACATGTGTTTATATCTTGCTTGTTTCATGCCTGTGCCCAAAAGAATACATAATAGCCGTGGAGTTTCTCCTGTATAGGAGTTAGTACAAATTCTAGGATTAAAATTATGACAAAGCAGGTGAAGAGTGTAAGAACTCAATAAACATGTCATGGAAGATAGTGTAACTATGAGGGAAGTTTATGAAAAAAGTTATAGTACATAATAAAGAAAAATAAACCTGAATTAATTAAAAGTAGAACATGAGAAAAAAAGACCGAATCCATTAAACGGTACGAGACAATAGAAAAATGTCACCTAGATCAATGATACTCTGTGGGAAAAACTAACAACAATTACTCCAGAAAAATTGGAATGATTATCAGTTTGGGGACATTTCTGGGGACAAAATAAAAAAGACCTGACAGGAGACTGGTCACATTCTAAATGAACATACTGAATATGACAGGAGATGAGAGCAAAGAAAATAAACATGATTTTCTGTGATAACTACAATAAAACATAATGATAGGGGTACTCCTGTTTCTGCTACACTGAACTGCAAAGACTATTCTGCAGAAAAAAATGTTGAGATCATCACTCAAGGAACTACCAGAAAAATGAAAACACTACTGCTTTAGAAGGTTTTAACAATGTATTATACTTTTTATTCTTGAGAATATCTTCAGACATAAATATTAAAAACTCATTACATTTCCAAATACACCTAACAATAAGGAAGTGAAATCTCAGCACTTACATGAAAAACTTAGTGTTTTGATAGAACAATTGGTGTGTTAATGACTAATGAATAATTAAACATCTCTGACAACATATGAATGGTCCATGACTTTGCCGTAGGCTACATTTCAGTCCTTAGATTGCAAATGCTTTAGAGGTGCTGATCTAATATTATTAATTTCTTCAAACTTCTTAAGGCACAGATGTTCTTGGGAACTCTTGCTGTATAAAACATTCCACAGTAAAATTAACAGTTGTAATTCGTGATGTGCTTGACATTCCTGGGTTTTGAGGGAAGTCTGACTTAGCAAAGGGTTGAAAGTAACTTTTCCTGTTTAATGCAGTGAAGCCCTGGCACAGGGTGCCCAGAGAAGCTGTGGCTGCCCCTGAATCCCTGGCAGTGCCCAAGGCCAGGCAGGACAGGGCTTGGAGCAGCCTGGGACAGTGGGAGGTGTCCTGCCCATGGCAGGGGGTGGCACTGGATGGGCTTTAAGGTCAATTCCAAACCAAACATTCTGGGATTCAATAACTCTAATATTAATTAGATCACCATCTTTTTGAAAGAGTTTGTTCAAAATGTACCTGTATTACGCCGTTGTTTTACTACTCTGATTGCTGAAATTATAATTTAAATTCTAATGTCAGGTTTTGCAAGACATCATCTGACAGTGGGCATGTCCACACAAATAAAATCCAAGCAAACAAAATCCCAAACCATTCCCCTAAAATAGAAATTTTCTAAATTAATAGGTAAAGGTCACTGTCTTCTGAAGACATACTTTGCATCTATTCACTAGTTTATTTTTCTTATGGTTCAGCCATGTGTTTCATCTAGAAGTTCTATTTTTAATTCTCCAGTTCTTTGTAACTGCAGTTTAGGTTGGGTGTTCCACCATTAAGGATTAAATAAAATGTTGTTTATTAAATAGCTGTTTTATATTCTTATTTTGATCTGAATAATCCATACCAGTTTTCAAGAATGAACACATGAGGGAATAAAGGACATATCTAAGAATGAATTTCCAAAGTTCTTATTATTTAAGAGTCTACTAAAATGGTTGCCAAAATATTTGTTTAGGACTGTAGGTTTATTCAGAAAAAGAATGTATGTAATTGTCTGTCAAAACTTGTTAGTCAGCCTGATCCTCTAATTGCATAAATAAGAAGAGGAACAAAACAGCAGTGTGTTTACATTCCAATGTGTACATATCTTAAATGATTACTTGATTTTCTGTAAGCATCCTGTGAAAATCAGAGCACAGCTGTTGCATGATGAGAATTACAGACAAAAAAAATATTTCCTTCAGTGGGAGCTGAAATCAGTCATTATTTGACAGAAAGAATTCATTGCCTCACTGATTTGTTCCCCTACATTTAATAACACCCTTCTAACTTAAATCACTTCCAAGCAATAAATTTATGGATTGAATCCCAGCGAGTGCAAACTGAGTTGGTTCTTCTGAATTCAAAGATATTTAAGTTTATGCAAATAGAAAATCAGTTTGTGATTCATCAGTTTAGTTTACATATGCAGGATGTACCTTCTTTCATCCCTAATAATGAGTTCAAGGCTTTTACGTAATTTATAAATTTTCAAAGGTGACTGATCTTTGAAATCATTTTTTAGTCAGCATTCAGGTACAAGGAGAAGGCAGACTGCATGTTCTCCAAGTGGTAATTCCCAGGTTCAAAGTGGGAAAACTTTAAAGATCACAAAATCAGACAAAGTTTCATGAACGTATCTTGCCTGTTGTGTCTCTTAGTACTATTTACAACTATCCATACAGTGAGTGCACACAGCTGAACAACAGATAAATCATCCAGCTTGCCCTGGGATGGGAAATAGAATATAAAAGAGAGACTAACCTGCATTTTTGGTATCTTTGCTTCCACAGTCAAACAGCCCTGCCTCACACTTCACTCAGTGGGGAAAACAGGCCAGCTGAAGTAAGTAATCAGGTGGAAAATGCTAGAAGGAGGAAAAATCCAATCCGAGCTTCTGTGGGCTCAAGTCTTTAAGAAGAAATTGCACAGCTCGTAAAGTTTCACGGGGAATCAATTAACAAATCAAAAAGCGAAGAAAATAAAATCCCACTGAAAGGGAAAAAAAAGCATCTTCTTGGCTTTTATTTCTTTTCAGGCTTTGTGTTATTCCTTAATAAAGACCTGAGATTCAGAATTTTATTGGGTTTCTAAGAGAGGAGAACTAAGCCTAGGAACAAATCACTAAAGTTATACAACTGTGATAATTTCCTCCCGCTCTCAGCAATCTCTAGGGAAAAATCATAGAAGGACAGACAAAATTAGCCTCTCTCTTACTTCTGTTCTTAGTTTCCAATGCTTTTAGGTCTTGCTTTACACCAGATCCCTTTTAATGAGCTCTACCTTTTGGCTAAGCTTTTGTTGGAATGCACTTTTGACATTATTGTAGACTTAATCAAATCTTTTTTTAATTATGATTTTCACGATGAACTCACCATTTGCTCAAAAGCCTCTTTCAACCAGAGGTTTTCCTTGCCTCTTTTTGTTAATAACTTCACTAGGTTTTCATTAAGGGTTTTGGGGAATTACGAAGACAACAACATTGAGTATTTAGCCTGAGCTACAGCTCTGTAAAATCAGGGTGTCCCCTAAATTCTCCAACAAGGAGAGAGGATTAGGCTCAATTTTAGTTGCAGAAGAGCATTGCAATTCTAGTTCAGTAAGTTTTGCTTAGGCAAAAAAGAAATTGGCTGGACAGTCATTGACGGAAAATAATTTTTGATTCATATGAATATGAGTTTTGATTCATATGAATAAAAATGTCACACCTTAAAAAATGTTAGAATAATTTATGCATGGAATAACATTAGATCCATGGAAAGCAATATACTGAATTATTTGGAAAATGCAGGGTTTAGTTTCTTTAATTCAACATCTATAGAATATAATTATTATTTCTCATTCTTAGAATCAATTTTTTCACAAACTAGAGTGTAAATTCACCTTATGTTCCTCCTGCAGGTTAAGTTAATTCTGATAGATTTGTGATGTTTGCATTAAAATGATGGAGATCAAATCCATCCAGAAAACAGTGAACTTGTCTACTACCTCATGCAACACTCAAGTGAAATGTGAACCCTGGTAATGTTCTCTCTCATTTTCCAGCAGTGTGGAATACATTGGAAGTTGCAGAAATCCCCTGGACAGAGTAGAAAGGGGATCTTTCTAATCCCCAAAGTCAGATTTTTTTCCATTCTGCAGAAAATGCAACGTACTAAATACACAAAGCATATGAATACACATCTTTAATAATATAAAATTTATAAATACATAAATTTTATAAATACATAATGAAAATAAATACCAA